>JAFFZR010005613.1:0-14714 GCA_018397195.1 Lethrus apterus
CAGAATTAAAAATCATAACGAAATAAAAAAACAAAAATTATGGGTTGCGATTAAAAAAAAATGGCGATGACGTCATAACAAATAAATGAAGGTGTTTAATAAAGAATTTTTTTCGCCAAGTTGTAGCTAAGACTGTCCCATTTAATAATATATATGGTTTGTTGGTGATTGAATCACAATTGAAGCCGCTATAGTCTCGGGCCCGTTTTGTAGAACGGACTGTATATTCCTTGAATACAAAGGAAGAATGACGAAGTTAGTAAAAATTTTAAAAATATTTTATTATCGTTAAACTCATATTTGATTCAGTGACTATATTTTCTACTAAAAGCAAGTTGCATCAAATATTTACATTTTAAATGGGTTCCCACAATTTCTAGCTCGTGAAAAACATGATTAACCTGATAATCACGTTTGTTCCAATTTCATTTCATACGTCGTCAAATTTTCCAGTTTCAGGGTTTTTCCAACGAAAAATGAATCAAAGTTCGTGTTGCCGACCTTTGTGTGGTGTTTGACGGATTCGTCGTTGACGAAGCGTTGAATAAATACATTGCAGACGAATGTTCCCAGATATTTTACACTCTAATTGCACTTAGCCATTTTCCAATTAAATTTTAAGGAAAAGATAGCTTTAATTTAAAATTTCTTAGAAGTATTAAATTATTAATGCACTTGTTTTCCTAAGGGTTTAGGAATGCACAGACTTGTTAAGGCCACATAGATTTAAAGACTTAAAGAAAAGCCGCGTCAAAGAAAAAAGAATGATTATTACGGATGGAATGAATGCCATTGACTAGACTAACTATTTCTGTACGTCAGGTTTTTGGAATAAGGTTGGGTTCGCTCCGTAATTGAAATTCAAAAGGTCAGTTTTTAAATTTTGTAATAAAGATGCACTTGAAATTCTTTAAAATTTTTGGTAGTTGTATGGGTTGGATTCGCTCCGTAGTTGACATTTAAAAGGACAATTTTTAAAAAAATTTATTTCCGCCAGTAAATCAACGCAACTGTGCATCCCTGGTTTAGATAATCGTCGAAAATATTTTTTATCTAAAACCATTAAAAAACATATTTTTTTCTTCTTTGTTTACTATAAGTTTTAAGCCCAAATTTTAAAGATTGGAATGATCGCCAGAAATCAACGTTAAAAATTCCCTAATCAACTGAAATTAGAGTTAATTTTCTCTCTTGGCAGAAAGAGTTTCCATATTCCATAGTCGGATTACATACATGGAAAATGGGATCTGGCCCACTTGTTGATGAATTAAATAATTATTACCTTCAGCGGGTTTTCAGAAAAGGAAACTTGAATATTCTGTCTAAAAATATATCTGAACTAACAAACTTTCAGTTATCCTTAGGGCATTTTATGCATCATACATTACGAAAACAAATGTTATAAATGCACGGTTTTTGAATAGTATTTTGATGGCATGATAGTGCACAAAACCTTTGTTTTCTGGACAAAGAAGAAATATTTTTTAAAATTCAAATTATTGTATAAAATTCTAACCGAAAATTAGTCCATCTTCGACCACTGCGTGTAGCCTGTAGCTTTTAGTCAATTTAATAATAATAATATTCTAAATATTTTCTTGTTTCTTTGTATATTTAGTATATTTTTTTAAAGAGAAAAAAAAGTTGCTTAATGAAGATTGTAAAAAGCGTCGATAAATTAGGCTATTGGAAAAAAATAAAAATATTCAAAGCAACTAAAAAATCTTCAATAATTGATTTTTAGCCGATTCTTTTTAGATATTAAATATGGACGTCAGATAATATATAATAATTATTTTTTGCTCAAAATCATTAAAATAAAAAAACATCAGCCAATTTAATAATAATTTTGTAATTATGTTACAGTATGTATAATTTGAATAATTCTTGAATTACGAGTAAAATTTTTCCTAACAGGAGTTATTTCTGTTTGCTTATAAAAGGAAGCATATACAGCCTGTATATGATGCATTACATAATAATTCTTAAGTTTTAGATAATAAATTGAACATAATTTTAACAGCCTTGTTTTACTCTACAAGATATTGTATTCTAACACAACCATCGCGATCAATTAATCAAAGTAATCGATTCAATCAATCAGATTGTTCCATTTTGCAAGCAACTTAAAACTGAAAGTTGAACGTTACATGACATTAAATAATTGTTGAAAGAACAGATCGCTATCTACGTCACTGATACCAAATGCAATTTCTTCATATTATTAAATGTTTGAATTCTGAAAAATATTGAAAATTTGTAAAATTCTGACAAATTATATACTGACACAAAAAGTCATAAATTACAATGGGCAGTCCCGTCGTGTAAACTGCAAGGCATATAATGATATAAAGAGTTGACAAATTTATACTGCCCTTTGGGACTGTCGGAAGCTTTTCGATAATTAGCATGAAGCTCGGTCGTGTCAGTACAATCATAAGGGAGTGACCATACTGACCGCGTTGCAGTATCCGAAAGGGTTGTAAAGTGCACCCTAGAGATTTATGCAAGCTCCGAGAACATACTACAGCAATATTCCCTTTTGTGTTCAAATCTTTAAGATTTGAAAAATTCATTTTTCGCTGAAGAAATTATATTTTATGTCTAAAATTGTACATCATTATAATGTTAAAGATATTGCAAGACAAATTGATTTTCTACGAGGGGAACGCAGTTTTTTAATTACAATCAACAGCATGTGTATGACATTTCAAGGTGCATAATACTCATAACGTCCGTCACTCAACATAACAGGTGTATGTGCTTCAAGTCTAATTTACGAAAAAACATCTGTGCCACTTGAAGGAGTTGTCATTAGAGGTAATTTGTTAAATAAAACAAAAAGCTATAATAGAAGTATACGATTTATTAGATACTAATATTAGAATATATTTACAGGATAATAATACCTACGTTATGAATTTATACTCTTATAGGATCACACTGGGCTTAGCAACTTACAGATACATGCACGATATTAACGAAAAATACATTGAGATTTATCCATTCGGCCGTTTTGCGTGGAATTGGTAAGTTTTAAATCATACCCTGAGAAGCAAGTGTTTTTTTTGGACATTCTCATCACAACTTTCGCAAAAAAAAAATTTACACACAATTTTCGGAAAAAATTGTTAAGTGTAGTAGTTTATTAAGTGTAAATTTATAAACAAACGGCCTAAAACGACATATTTTCAAATCAGTTAGTTTACAAAATTTTTTTTGTCTATTTCTTTTGTTTTGAAAATTTACGAAAGAATTTAATCAGAAGCGATTTTTTAAACTTTGAGAAATTTTTTAAGTTGAATTTCGGAGCGAAATATTCATTTTCGCAAAGGAATTTTTGTTACGGGCTTTATGACCTTATAATTTGTTTCATAAACAGAAAAACAAACGGAAAGGGAGGCAAAAATAGTAACTAATTATTCAATTTTTCTTAACTTTCACTACTCGAAGACACTAAATTTTCAGTTACAAACTTCTAACATCGATTGGCACTTAATACAATCTCTTAATTCGTAACCTCAAGATCTACAGTCCATTTATTCTAATGGGTAATGGCACAAGATGACATAAAATAGCTATGAGTTTAAAATAAAAGTTGAGCCAATTTTGAAAAATTTCAATTTTAAAAAGACTTATTTCTGATTTACTGAGAAAGGAACTCGAATAAATGTACAAAATTACAAATTAAGGAGAACAAGCAATAATTACAAACACTGAAGAGAAGACGAAAAGATTAAGATTAATAGTTGAGTTCTAATCTTCATTGTAATAAACCTAATCTTATGATGAGGAAGAAACGTGAGGAAGAAATAACCACTATGGATTAATTAAAAAATAAACTTTTACATTAGAAATCTATAAAAAAATGAACATTATTTATGTTGCGATAAAATGTTTCCTTTATTCTATGAATTAGAGCGAAAGAAATCTTGACGCAACGACCGAGTGCATTCATGAAATTATTCAATAAAAATTTCTAACCTATAGAAATTTAAACATTAAATCATTCATAAGTTTTCCATAAAGGAAACTTATCCATAAAGGAAACTTAGTTTCTAAACTTGCGAAATTATGTTTGCTAAATTTCTGTAAAAATTTTTCGTAACGTACATTTAAGCTTTAAAAAACGAATCGAATTTAAATGTTGTTTAAATGTTGTTGTGATGAGAATGTCTTACAGAGAAACTTATTTGCCAAGACTGCACCGATATTGAGGATATTTTACAAAAAGGTTTGGTAACAACAGAACAAGAAGAAAACTTAAATTAAAAATGGCACAACAAGCTGAAACGTCTAACATTTTTACATAACCCCCATTTTTTTTATAAAAATATGTCCCTCCTAATTATATTACACATGAACAGGATTTATAAAAAATTAACTAAGTAAATTGGGCATAAAACAACATAAAGACTTACAACAACGAGTATTTGGACAATGCTGACTTCAATTAAACTTAAACCGTACTAAATTTGCCGCTACTTTGACACAAATAAAACGTTTTCGTTCACAATTTCACATTTACACGGTCGCAGCAAAGTATTTATATTGTCGGCGTTTCATTTCAGGTTTAAATTTCGTTTTATTGTGTGTAGTTCGCACATTGAGCTTTGAAGTCACTATACGTTCACTAATTAAAGCGCCGTTAGCCCATAGTCCGATTTAATCGTGGGTTGCGGTGTATTTTGAGTCGGCCCGCATCCAGGGGATGAGTTCAGGGGCGTTAACGACGGACCCAACGAACCTATGTGCATACTGGGATCTCCGTGCAACATTCCCGGATGGTGGAGATTTGAAGATGCCATAGGATGTGCGTGGGAATGTCCACCGATCGTCGACGTAATCTGGTGACTTGTTAAAGTCATGTCCAACATGTTTTCGCCCAGACCGTCCATGTCACCACGACCGGAATTGTTGTTTTTTCTTTTATCGTTGTTATTTCCCGGAGCGCAGTTTTGCGTCTTTCCGCGCATTTTACTGGAGGATTTTGCCGTCGTCGTCACGCCTGCCGGATTAGTTTTCCTTCGCACGTTTTTCGTGTTCGGTAGTTTGTTGTCTTTCTTCCATTTCATTCGGCGATTCTGGAACCAAATTTTTATCTGTCGTTCGGAGAGGACTAAAGTGTGAGCGATTTCAATGCGTCTCCTGCGCGTTAGGTATCTGTTATAGTGGAATTCTTTTTCTAGTTCCAATATTTGGTGTCGCGTGTAAGCAGTTCTTTGTCTTTTTGGCTCCATTCCCGGCGTGAACGAGCCATTAGCTGGAACAATAAAAATGAAGTAAAGACAAAATAATAACACATAAAAGATCACAAAAATTGAGGAAAAAAAAAACGTTTAAATTTATTTTTCGTTACATTCACAAAGAATTGGGTCCATTATAAAGCGTATTTAAAATGTGAAAAAAAAAATCAGATCCGTAACACAAGTAAATCTTATTTAAAAAATATTTCACAGAAACGCATTACAGCTATTTACTTGATTTTTATTTTTCTTATTTATTTTTTTATCGATTGATTTAGAATGATAGCTAAACATCGTAATTTTTACGATTGAGAACTGACGTTACCCCAAAGTAAAATCCGCAAAAATGGCAGTTCTATCGCAAATTAAACATTTGCTACCATTATTAAATTATTAACGTAAATTGAACAAAAGTAAAGCAAATGATCGAAATTCATTCGATATAAACAATACGACGCCAAACAATGCAGTGATAAAAAACATTGCAAACAATGTTGAAATTAGTAGCTTATCGAATGCTGTACGTTTGTTTTCCGGCATAATTGAATTAGCTTGGGTAGTTTGTTTGTTTTAAGCTGTCGTCTGTAAAAAGTAAAGATTTTGTTTCCTAAAGAAAATTACAAAATGACTAACGACTGTTAACGAGCATCACAAGCTTAGTTCGACTACAGTTTCTAGTCTAGACGGTCTAAAATACTGTATATTCATTTTTCAAATATGATTAATATGAAACTATTGATTGTAATTGCTTTAAATTACCTTGTTATTCTTGAGGAAGTAAAAATAAAAACGTGTTGTGTAATAAAAAATATATTTATTAAAACACACATACAGTGTGGTGATAAAGTTTGGAACAAAATTCATAAAAGCGTTTTATAATGTTTTTAAGAAAATCGCTCGGACAGGTCAATTTTTGTTTTTAAAATGCCGTCTTCTGACGTTAATTTTTTTGGAATAACGTCATTTGTTTTTGCACAATGACGTCATCATAATTAAGACCTTCTTACTACTTAAACGGTGATGTAAAAAAATTGGTACCTCACATGACAATTTTTTTGAATAAATGACACATTTACTTCATCAGATCGTTAGTGGTTATAATTTAGTAAAAATAATAATCGTAAACATTCTAAATTAAAGCAAATAACAGTAATTTATATATCTAAGACGAAGAGTGACGCTTTAAGGTGCAATGACGTCATTATCGATTTTTTTAAATGACACCTCTAGTTTTTTTCTTTTGCTTTTGATAGACCTCCTTGACGTTTAAGTGGTGATTACCATTTTTCTTCAAAAAATTAAAATTTTTGTTTAAAAAAATTGTTATGTAAGGTACCAATTTTTTTACATCATCGTTTAAGTAGTAACAAGGTCTTAATTATGATGACGTCATTGTGCAAAAACAAATGACGACATTCCAAAAAAATTAACGTCAGAAGAAGGCATTTCAAAAACAAAAATTGACCTGTCCGAGCGATTTTCTTAAAAACATTATAGAACGCTTTTATGAATTATGTTCCAAACTTTATCACCACACTGTATATGAAATATATAAAACTGGATATATTTTTCAAGTAATATTTTTTCAAGTCTTTTTTTTATTAGAAATACCAGGCTTAAACTAGACAGACATCCCCACATCCCTTTCAAACATTATTAAAATGTGTATTGTTATGGCTCACTCTGTATAAGTGTTCATTTTTATATTTCCCTTGTACGTAATTAATTATAACTTAAAACGTAGTCTAATTTTTGGGTATTTTAAGTGATCAAGAAACAGTTCCTTTACAACGTTGTTAAATAAACTAAGACAATAGCGATTTGATATAAAATTTTAATTACAAATTATGTGACTTAATATTTTAACAGGGTTCCCAATATTTCGGAAAACTTTTTGTTTACAAACAAATATTCGCGTAAATATAATAATCTTGTCTGAGAATAAATTTCAATTTTTTAAATTTATTCATTCTTTGGAATGTCATAGCTCTCTTTTTTTTGTGGATCTGTTTATTTTGATCAATTGTCAATATTTTTTTTATTCATCGTTTTTTGCATCGTCAAAGCCTATTTTACACAGTAAATTAATTAAGTTTAATTTTTTCCATTTTCATTAACTTTTTTTGTAGCTCCGTTTATTTCTTCGTAGACTTTTTTCTTTTCCAATCTTTTCAGTAACACCATAAAGTGTTATCTCTCTTATATTTCTCACTTTTCTTTATCATTCTTCCATAGACTGTGGCTTTGTAATTTCATCCTTGAACACATTACTGATCTATGTTGTTTGCAGAACAACAGAAAAACGCACAAGAACAAAAAATATTCAGAAAGGTGCGATTATAAAAATAAATTTGTTATTTAAATTATGATTTTAATTATTTTTTCTTTTCTCTGATCCCCGTTTAGGCAAAAAGAAATAAATACCAAGCGTCCCTAACTTCGAATTCGATATTAAAAATAAGTAAAAAAATCATGCAAAATTTTGTTTATTTCATCAATATTCTTATTAAATTGTAATTGTAAATTGAAGCCAGTGTAAATTGCAAAACCGACACAAACAACGTGTGCGATAACTTAAATGGCCGTTGGGTTACCAATCTTGTACGTTTTTAATTATAAGAAGAAATCAGCTGTCGCTTATTAAAACTTCGCTTGATTGTTCATAACGATGTAGGTTGGATCTGATGTAAGAAATTGAAAGTTTCCTGTCGCATCGGGTTTGTGGATTTTTTTCCCCGTAATTATTTGCATGATATGCCAAATCAGCTTCGTCATGTGGCCGTTCTTTGTTTTGTTACCGCTTTAATTTGGTTCTTTTTGGCGTCGTTGTCGCAGTCGCACGCAGATGTGAAAATTTCAAAATTGAATTGTTTTCAGAATTTTTATGAAATGATTTGGCATCGAATTTTTGAATAAAATACGGCGTATGATTGTACATTAATATTTAGAAATGTTGGGAATAAGATAAGTAAGTAAATAGTGTCAAATTCTTGGTTGAATATGATTGAAAATTATACTTACCTGTTACTACTGAGCAATCAACCAATAAAAACTCGAATTTTATTACATTTTCGAGTTTTTATTGGTTAATTGCTCAGGAGTAGAAGATAAGTATAATTTCAATGTAATTCATACAAGAATAGATACTTGTAGTAGTTTTAAATTATTCATAATGTTCAATACAAAACTCTGCCATAGATTCTATAAATTAAAAAAAAACCAGTATTTATCTATGGGATAAATCATTAATTTTATCAAATTCTTTATTTACTGAAGTCAATTAGCAACAATACCGTAACTTCTCCATCAACTGAGGCACTTAATATACAGAATTAGTCAAAAGTATGGAATGGACGGTTTATTTCCGTAAATATGAACTTTATAATAAAATGTCTTTGATAGAAGTTTTTTTACTAATTATTCTTATTCTTATTATTTCTTAGCCAACTCGTTGTTTTTGTATGTCAACGCATTTCCATGGAAACTTTTTTGTGTGTTTTTTTTTATTGGCAACCAAGTGATTTTTTTGCTGATTTTTATTCCTCTTGTTTTTCTGAAATGACTTGATATTTTTTTCATATGCTTTAATAATAAAATTTTAGAGAAAATGCTCAAATAATATTTAACTCAAATTAAATGTTCAAACTGAAGATCCTCTGCAGGTTGACAAGAACCTAATCTATCACAAAAATTACACAACGAATTTTGCAGCCAGTTAGGTGGTATTTCTTCAATTTCATGCCTGATTTTAGCTTCCAGGTTAATTTTCTGGTTTCTCCTTGTGAATTTTATTTTTTAAATGACCCCACAGGAAAAATCTAAGGGATTCAAATCAGGCGACCTAGCAGGCCATTCAGTAAATCCCCGACGTCGTATTCAACGACCTGGAAACATGTTATTCAGAAACGGACGAACATCGACTCCATAATGTGGTGGAGCGCCGTCTTGTTGAAACCAAACATTGCGGTTTGGCATTCCTTGTCGATCTTCATCCGAAAATAAATGTGCAATGTCAGGTACAATATGATCACGCAATAGGATATGACGTCGGGGATTTTGAGTCCCCTAGATTTTTTCCTTTAGAACCATTTAAAAAATAAAATTTACAAAGAAAAATCAGAAAATTTGCAAGACCTGGAAGCAAGAATCAAGCATGAAATTGAAGAAATACCACTTAACTGGCTGCAAAATTCATTGCGTAATTTTTGTGATAGATTAGGTTATTGCCCAGCTGCAGGGGGTCTTCCGTTTGAACATTTAATTTGAATTATTATTTGAGTGAATAAAGTATTTTGAGCATTTTCTCTAAAATTTTGTTATTAAAGCATATGAAAAAAATATCAAGTCATTTCAAGAAAAAAAAAGAGGAATAAAAATCAGCAAAAAAAATAACTTGGTTGCCATTAAAAAAAAGAGTCCATGGAAATGCGTTGACATACAAAAACAACGAGTAGGCTAAGAAATGTAGAATAATTAGAAAAAAAAAACTTCTATGAAACACATTTTTTTATAAAGTTTATATTTACGGAAATAAAGCGCCCATTCCATACTTTTGACTAACCCTGTATGTTAGGTACTCAGTTTCCTTAATTATACAAGTTTCCGAGTTTCCTATAAAATATTATTTTCTAACTGAGTTCTAGTCGAGTTCCAATCACTCCAGCATTGGAGCAAGTGAGGATTCCTGTAAAAACGTTTTTCTTTAAAGACAATTACAGGTGTGTTTCTCTGATAAATTACAACCAAATATGTAAACATAATTTTAACAGTCCAGCATAAGCCACGCAACTTAGGCTATTAAAATTTATTTCAGAAATAAAGTTTGGAACGTTACTAACTGTGAGGGACCTTCTCTTCTAAATACACAATTGCGTCTCTCCTGGACGGCCAGGTATCTGTGGATGACCATAGATTCTCGGCTGCCCTGAAGGGATCATAAGGAAAACCAGACAAGAAAGCTTACGGATCAAAGTCTTAGCAGGGAACAGGTGCTGCTATATACTTGGAAAAACCTGGGCTCAGAACCCGGTGCCTTTGGGCAAGTACCCCGGTGTATTCCAATCAGAAATATACACCATTCGGGAGTGTGAAGAGAAAACCTTCGCCACGGTTTCGTAATTAAGCATATTTACAAATGCAGTGACAGTCATGGGGCCCTGAAGCCTCTTGCAATTAAGTTAACCTCAGTAGTTCTTGACTGTAGAGTGATTATGTTGAAGTTCTGCCAGCATAACATTGTAGGGATTGCCTCTACTCGGAGTGCTGAGGTATAGACTTCTCAGAAAGCATTTTTTTGCCGGATGAGCTGCAAGATTTGGAGTGGAGCAGGCTGCTTATTTTTGTGGAGGTAGCCGGGTTCTCTTAACGGATCCTTTATGACGCAGATTGTTTTTTTTTTCGATAATTTTATGACAAAAATGGAAACAAACAAGAATTTTTGAAAAGTTAACTGAAATAGAAAATTGTCGCGAATCCATGTCTCATGTATTACGAGACCGATCACACACACAAAAAAAAAAAAAACAAAATCTATTATTGAAAATTTTGTCAACGCGAAAGGTTATTCATGTGGCAATCAAATTTTTTTCCACTCGTACCATATCGAATACCAAGTCTGACCTTGTCTCATCCGAGTCTGGCGGTGCAATTGTTGTTTATGACGATAATGTGCAAGATCATCGTCCAGACAATGAAAACGCTGCTAACAGGCAACTTGGATCGCTTTGAATAGTTCACCGACGGCCGCGGGCCAACATTCACTCTGTTTATTTACTAAACATAAATTGTTTACGATCTGTGCCGCTGAACTGTTGCAATACACAACAAAAAATGTCCGTGCATCTAATTAGCACATATTCACGAAACGTTACATTTTTTTTGTAATTTTCTCGTTAATCACACAACAATCACTTAGCGCTCGCCTTTTAACAATTGCTGTTTTTTGTCAACGAAAAATCAACACTTGTATCAGATTGTTAACGAGCTTATGTTATGTTGAAGAATTCAAGTTGCATGCATATTTACCAAATTTAGTTGAATATCCAATTAGCTAACAATATTCATTTCTAGTTACAACATTAATCGATATTCTGTTCTCCTTTTTATACAAATCAGTTGTTTCCATTGAGCTTATTTTCTATGAATTTGTAGACATTCTGAGAAAACTTTGATTGAAGACCGGCGTTAAAGGAATTGACAAAAAATTAAGAATTTAGAAGATTTAATAGGATTTTCCAATAAGCTGGCGCGGACGACCTAAACACGTAACACATTAAAATAAAACAGATGGGACGTCACACACAAAAAAACACGTATACGTTTTCTTCGCCACACTTCGAACAATGAAACAGGAAATTAGAATACTTAACTGACGGTTGGTGACATACACGTTGTGTTAGATTATTGTGAAGATTCTCGGTTAATAATAAACGTACAGTTGAAACGAAACTTATGTTTACAAATCATTTCAAATTTTACACTAACAAAGATGAATTGAATAAAATAAGAAATCGTAGAACATGAAAAATAGCGAAAAATATAGAAAAGAATAAATTATCGTTAAAAGCAAAAAAAAAAACAACGATTTCGAAAAACGTATTAAAATGTCTTGTAAAAGACTATAGGAACCATTTCATTAATCAATTTGTGGAAAATACACGCTATTCTAGATTATGATTTCAAAGATTATTCAAACCATTTCATTAATCCATTTATGGAAAAGACACGCTGTTGTAGATTATGATTTCAACATTTAAAAATAAATTCTGTGTTGAAATCTAAATATAAATATAATTTGAAATGCAAAATACAAATTTTTTACACACATGCATAAATTAGGAATTAATTACATTTTAAATTCATTGACGATGATAGGTTAATTGCTTATTCAATAATTCAACGTTAATATGCAAATGTGTTGTCTATTGTTAATCGTTTAAACGAAACAAGGTCTATATGAAATGCGGCTTTATATTGTCAGAATATAATAATAATAATAATAATAATAACCAATGTCATTCATTACATCTATTAATAATGAAACAACACGCGATTATAAATATATTATTCAGTAAAGACAGTCGGTATTCTACATAATTCCATTTATGAATAATTAACAACTATAGATGTTTGCATTAACTTTGGACACAAACTGAACAATTATTTATTTCGGCTATTCGATATTATTAGAATCAACTTAATTAATTTGTTTATCATCACGACGCAATGATAAGTATAATTATTGAAAAAAAAATCGAGCCTTATTAAAATTTCTAGAAACATACGTCAATCATTTATTTATATTTTACATCAACCAACGTCATAAAAGGCTTTGTGATCCTTTAACTTCGTACGAGACATGCAGAAGCACAAATCAGGACATACCGGCCGACATACCAAAGTTGAGTGATGCTGGACCACCACAAATGGACGGCTGTCAGCCTAACCCAAATCAGCGCTTAAAGTTTAAAAAATAACTTTGGACATATCAAAATATCCCCATTACAATTTACGAACTATTAGCAATAGTTTATTATTAATAATAGCGCAGCAATAATTTTTAATTCAAATGATGAAGATGGATTACGAGTTGTGTGTATAATTGCGTACCTATTTGCATTTAATTCGTATCGCTTTCGTATCCCGTATAAGGGGAAAATTATGCAAAATTATACGTTGCTTACGTCGTTGTAAACATCGAGAATGTATTATCGTCATTTCCGTTTTCTCGATGTCGTGCTTATCAAGATTAAGATAATGATACTGTTGATACATCTCTAACGATTACTCGAAAATTACTAATTAATCTTATAAATTTGAAATTATGTCTGATGACGTTAATATATATGATGATGTGTAGAAATAATTATTAATTGTAAAGGTGCTTTATATTGAATTTTTTTAAATTAGTTCAACGAAGTTTAAGTTATTTTTGAAACGGAATCGGTGAAGAAATGAAGCAAAAAGCGACGCAACGATGTTCTGCAAAAAAAAATGGTTTTAAATTCTTGGCTAATAACACCTGGAATAATACAAGATAAAAACTTAAAAAAAAACACATTATTTTTTAATAAAAATTAAACTGAATTCTAAATGAATACAAACTGAAAATTTGCGAATTGCATTTAAGGAATAATTTGTTTGTTTGTCAAATGTTTGAATAATATTGCCACAAATTTCCAAAAATAGCTTGGAGTTTCAATGAGCCTTATACATATATGGGTCCTTCATTCTTTCTATTTTCCTAGAATTTTAATACAAACTGGGTGAAGATTTGAAATCATGTCCCAGAAGTTATCCTGAAAGGAACATTCATTACACTACAGGAATATTTAATAGCTCATAACTTTCAACGCTTTGCACAAAAACATTTCGTACATTTCTTCAATAAGCCAACAATTTGGAATTCCAGCAATTCTTTAAATGGGGAAATAGCTGAGGAAGATGTTACAATTATTGATAAACAAATCTTTGAACTACTTCATCACATATTTCTAGAAAGTGTTTATTAAAAATTTATGTAATTTAAATTTTGCTCTAAATGAGTAAAATTTGTTTTTTTTTAAATTTTTGATCCATAATAATAATTACATTTAATTTTTCCAATTGAGTCTCAATTCAAGGAATATTTACCAATATCTTTTTCAGTTTCAAAGTTGGGTCCATAACAAAAGTCTTACAAACTTTTACAACATTTGTTTTTCATTTGGTAATTAATTTGGACGGAAAAATTTCAGTTGTTGAGTTTACTAGTTTTAAAATATTCAACAAAGGCTTCCAAATTTCTTTATATACAGCCTGTTCACGGGAACATTCTGCAATAGGTAACTTTTTTATTTAAAGAGATACAAAATTAGTTAAATGGACAAAGTTTAAGTACCTTGCAATGCGCATTTCGAGCAATAAATTATAAAACAAAAGAACATCGCGTTGCTAAGATACAAGCATAACGATTAATTTTTTTAAATTGAACACCTGTATATTTTTAAGTTGCTTTGGTTGCCTGCTATAATTAATTATAACACAATTTTTCTCTACAATCACTAGTTAAGGAGTCAAAAAAAAAGAACTTTGCAAAATTATTTTTTCCAAAACTCTTTTAATAGCGATTTTAGAGAAAAAATGTCTTATAATTAATTATAGCAGGCAACCAGAGCAACTTAAAAATATAAAAATATACAGGCTGTTCAATTTAAAAATTAATCGTTATGCTTGTATCTTAGCAACGCCACGTTCTTTTGTTTTATAATTTATTGCGCGACATGCGCATTGCGAGGTACTTAAACTTTGTCCATTTAACTAAGTTTGTATCTCTTTAAATAAAAAAGTTAGCCATTGCAGAATGTTCCCGTGAACATGCTGTATATTCCATATAAGTTTTAAAAGGGTAGAAATTTCATCATTTTAATAATTACTAGAAATTTGTTTAGCAAATTTCTCCGATTTAAACAAAAAAAAAAAAAAAAAAAA
>JAFFZR010005617.1:0-13360 GCA_018397195.1 Lethrus apterus
GAATAAATTTGATAATACAGTACAAAAAATTTAACTGACGCAGAATTTAATATTTTATTTCAAATATTTTTATTGGAAATTGTAGTAAATAAAATTTCCAATACAAACTGAAACTTTATATAATCCTTTTCATTAACTTTATACAAAGCGTGTAAATGGAAACGATTGACTTTATAATTAATATAAAAGTCTGCAATAAAATTATTTTCACTAATTAGTAAATTTACATATCTCAATAAACTAATGTAAAGAAATTTTACTTCAAAAGAAAATTGTAAAACCATACCTTCATCCTTTTTACTAGCGCATTAAACTTTCAAGTGAATAATGTTAGGATTAGGCCAGCATGCAGATCGAAATAGATTTATTGTGATGTATTATTCCCACGTTGGTAATAAAATACGCACATCAATAATGGAAAATCCATTATAGATTTTGAGCTTACACACTACATTAATGGCATTTAAAACTACTCATACCTTTTTTATTTTATGTTACATCAGTTAAAGTGCTAAACAAAATTAAATGTATGAGTGCATTTAAGCAGAATGCCCTTTTATTGTAATTGAAAATGGATCGGCACTACAACCGATTTTTATTCAAAAAAAAAAAAAAATACTAGAACGAAATTAATTACAAAATTCATAGCGAAAACCATTTATTGAATAAATCAAGCTCATTTATACAAGAAGATTTAATTTATGTATGTCCATATTGTCCATCCTCATTTTTCTAACCTATATTTCGGCCTAAGTTATCTTCAGATAAAAAACATCAATTTAAAATCCAAAGCGACATTACATTGGATTGGATAAAACTTATTAATGGAAAACTTAGTTTCTTCTTTTACACAATATTAAATTATTTTACAGAACACTGTAAATTTAGTACATTTTAAGCCTTTTATTCGTTGAAAGAATAAGTGTCTGTCCAAACCTATAGAACCAAGAATTTTACACTATTAGATATTTCTAATAAGAATTTAAAAATATCCCTAATATCGTTAATCACATAACTGCTAAATTAAGCAAACATTCTAAAAATAATCAAAAAGATATGGGGCAGACATGGGGAGTTTTATGGTGCGAAAAACGATTAAAATTTTAATTATAGGTAATCAAATTAAAATATAATTTAAAAAATTATTAAAATTGTAATGAGATATAAAATATAAATATTATGTAGTTCCGTAAAAAGCATTTTACGGAAAATGAATAAATTGTTCGTTCGGTTTTATTTATGTTTTATCTGGGGGCCTCCTAACTGCCTTAATCCATCACTGCAATGGACTATCGAGCGCCCATGTTCGGAGGTGGATGTAAAATTCCGGTATAAACCGGAAATTTAACATAAATTTTATTCGTATAGCTCGATTTTGGAGCGAGATGCATTTTCAACACGATTTAAATGAATTATTGAGTTTAGACTGATTACAGTAATACATTATTTAAACCACATGAAATTTGATATTTAATATTATATGGACGAATTATACATATTATTAACTGAAATCACAAAATATAAACTGTCAAGTAAATAAATAAATTTAAATAATTTATTTTTTATTTCCAACAATCCAAGTCCAGTCCAATAGTGTATGACAATTTCTTGAAAACCAGAAAATCTCTGAGGATGTACCCTTCAGCATATGACAAAACGTCAGCAGCAAAAGTCGAACAGGAAACTCCAAATTTTACAATATCTGCTGCTGAAATCTTCAACTAAAGCTGTCTAAACTGTTATAAATAGAAATTTCTACGTTTCAGCGACATCGATTTACGCTTACAGTCTTAAATATAATAACAGGGATGGAAAACGTAACAATACCACATAAAGTTATTATAATGATTCAAGTAATGTTATTTTTTATAATAAAATAAAAATATTTTATTAACTTCATAGCGTTATTAGAATATAAAATAATAATATTTTAATAATAGACGAAGAATGGATTAAAATTAAACAAAAAACAGTCATGAAGCATGTAGGTACAAAGACAAAACAAGGAAAATGTGATTGGTTCAATGAAAACTGTAATGCTAATGTAAACAAAAGGATAAAAGCAAGATTGAGATGGTTAAAAATAAAGAGAAAAGAAAATATAGCAGAATATGAAAAAATATAGAAAGAATGCAATCAAATAATTAAAAAAACAGATCTTTGAGTTTGATTATTATGACAGTTATGACAATTCAAATGTTTCATTTTATTAATAAAATAATGGATTCTTCAAACGCAGATGAGATGAAAGCGATCTAAGTCATTATATAAGGGTCTGATTCGCTTTTCTGATCGCACATATAAATTATGATTCAATGGGGGGATCCTTCCCCATTCAATGTTTTACTGAAAATGAAAGTTGACTGGGAAATCGCACGAAGGCAGTTCGGTTTGATTACTAAAGTTTGGAAAGTTCAACAAACAAATGGCTAAACGTAAAGTATAAATCCATTTTAAAGTGAAGTTGAAGACGTAGCACAGCCATTAATTTCTAATATACCGCATTAATTTTACGTGTAAATTACTCAAGCAACTGTAATTAAATGGTACACCATTTTTTAAAGGAATGTGTGTATACGAGGTGCACGATGTCGGAATATGCTTTCGTCTGCGAGTATTAAACAACTTTAGGGTTTCAATTCAAACGTTTATAGTTAGAAACGGTATTCAAGCAATAATAAACTTCCCTTTAGAGGTTCAACTTAAACGGATGTTGTACGATCCACCCACGACATTTCGGCTTTAATAAATGCGTGTGTGTCTAGAGGATATGAACCTGTCCAATAAGGACCAAACCCTCGTTCGTAGGATTGAATTGATACGGATGACACAAAGAGGACAGTGTCGGAACTGTGTATACCCTTAAAGTCACATGGCGCTTGTCAACTAGCGAATCCATCCCTGAACCTATAAGTTACACTGCAACTATTGTTGCATTCACACATTTAAAAAAAGTTTCCTTGTTTGATTAATGATCAATTTACGTAAAAGGATAAATCGATAATGTGTACTTACCGCTTAAATTTGTGAAATTTTTATGTAAAACATAACTACTAGGATTCGAAATAATTAATTTGAGATACTAATGGCGTGTTGTAACAAACTGCATTAAATATTGCGAATTGAGTAAACGTGTTAGCTAGCGGTAAAATTATAATTTCGCTGCAGTTGTAAACTTGTAAATGATGTCTGCAGTAATCGTACCGCCTTGCACGCTATCATATCGATCGCTAACCTAGCCTAGATCGATAGCAGAGGATAACAAAGTTAATTTCGTACACAAAGCAAACTAACTTTCAGTAATTCAAATATTCATCTTCAATTAAAAATGAATGAATTATTTTCATTCCATTATAACTTGTCTTGGAATATTTTTTCCCTAAAATAAAAACGTAGCTCATGAATATTAAATAAATTAAATAATATAATACGTTCGTACGATTTATTACATTTATCAAAAAAATGGTTTACAATTTGCACATTTCTATTCTTATACATAAATAAGTAATTTGTGGCTTTGTGATTTTCAATTTGAAATTGAATCGATTTTGTTACTGCGGATTATAACGACACATGTTTGAGTTATTGCTCATTAAGCTGAATATGCTAGAAATTGGATGGTACTTAAATAGCATTTTCTGAATGAAACTGATTCAGGTTATTCAGGTTGTTTAATTAAAAAAAAAATAATTTATATTTATAGATGTATGTGATATTGATTCTTTTTTGTATATTTCTTATAAAATGTGACAATTGTGTTTTATATTTATTTAAAATTAAAAATATTGTTGAACCAGAATCATGGATTAGTAAGCACAGAATTGATTTTTATTTCAACCACTGGCATTTAATAACATTTAGTTTACACGTCTTCTCAAAGTTTTATTTAAATTATTGTTACTGCAAGATTTGTATTGTGTTATTATGATTATGATATATTATGATATATATATAAGTTTTTATATTAAAAGTTATTATTTTCTATTTACGATAATGCAGGGTGAGTCATAACGTACGGAGGAGACTAAAAGGGTAGTAAGAGAAGAAAAATAAATATGTTTTCTTAGTAAACTTTTGACCAAAACACAGTAACCAGAAAGTTACAGCAAGTTAAAGTTAAATCGATTAATGAACATTCTGTACAAACTATGCTAGTAACTGACATTTTAAATTTAAATTTAAGATAATAACAAAATTTAAAAACATAAAAGTAGCAGCTATTTAATTGTTACTAAAATGCTTAAATTAAAAAAATCACTGCTTCCAGTGATTCCTCATTAATATCAGCGGTATTCAAAAAGTGGAGGTTAATTTTTTAAAATCTTAAACTGATGCAACTTTCTTGTTATTGATCTTTGGTCAAAATTTTACTAAGAAAAAATATTCGTTTTGATCTTATATTACTACCCTTTCAATCTCCTCCGAACGTTATGACTCGCCCTGTATAATTAGATATAACAATTTGTACCCCGAAAATCCGTTAGTTGATATTGGATGGACACGCTTCTCACTGCAGTTCAAGAGAAGTTTTAGAATATGCCGAAACCAACACAATTAAATTGCTCTGCCTTCTTAGTCACACAACTCAGCGGATATTCGCATTTTCAAACTGCTTGCCTTGATACTCATTTACTTATTTTATATTAAAATTTGACCTTTCATCTTACGGTTGTACTATTAGAAGAGTATTCTTTGTAAAATTTAACTTTTTATCAATTAAAATATACAGGCTGTCTCATAAAATTTTTTTTTTTGTTAGTTCGATAATGCGACTCGCAATTGTTTTTCTTTTAGTATGCCATTGTAATCAGTAGAAAAAACTACACATTTCTGATGTATTGACCAACACCGTAGCTTCTCTACTAACGAAGTTATCCCATGTGCGGTCATCTGTATTAATATCGTCGTAGCTCTTTTGTTTTTCATTTCTGGGATATAGTAGTATAAAAACATTTTGTGCAAAATTTCATTTTCTACCGATTGCTACATAAATATACAGGCTGTTCCATTTAAAAAATGTAATTATCTGAATTGGCTCTGAAATGTGATGCGCAATTGTTTTTTTGTGTGGACCATTGCAATGAGCGGAAAAATCACTGCATCTTTGCTAATTTAACCGACTCTGTAGCTCCAAAAAATAACGAAGATAGCAATAGTGGGCAGATAACTTTAAACAGCCTGTATAATGCAACATCGGCATTTCGCGCTACAGGTATTGCACCATTTAATCCCGATGAAATCCCCAAATACGCCTATCTTAGTCAAGATGACACTGTTGAGAATGTGAACCTACCCAACCCAACCCAACCCTACTCTGGACCTGTATCCCGAAAATCATGAAAATTTTGAAAATGTTGTGAGCCCTGAAAATGAAATAAATCTTGTAGACAACATTAACTTAGAGAACGGCAGCACTGATCAAATAACAATGGAAACGCCTGGAAAAATGTAAAATGTATACCCAGTTCCTAGTACCTCTAAAGTCGAGACAATCCGAAAGCGTAGTAGACAGATTGCCGAAATTCTTAACTCCTCAGAAAATATTTGCAAGAGAAAAGCTGTAGCGGCAAGGAAGGTCCAATTGGAAGAGAAAAAAAGGCCAAAATGTCCCCATTAAAAAAAAAAAAATAATAAAAAGGCAAAAGGACAGAAGATGTAGTGAATCATCTTCCAGTAGTGAAACTAATATTGTTTTAGAGAACGATTCAGATGATGGTACTGATAATGAGAACGACTGCGGCGACTGCGCTGAAAATTATGAGCAAACCTCAAGTCGAGAGGACTGGATATAATGTGTTACTTGCCTCAGGTGGTTGCATGAGCATTGTACGAGTTTTGCAAATCATTGTCTCCGATGTGATAGAAGAGAGAATGCATGATATTTGTAGATTTTTGCGCCATATCACCCAAGGTAGTTGGGTAAGATGGTTTTCTTCACAATTTCTTAGAATGTTTTTTTAGTTAAGATGTTTTATTAAAAAAAAGGTGTGCCATCTCTGTATTACCCTAAACGAATGATTAAATAAATAAGGTTTAATTATAAAAAATGTTAAAAGAATATAATAAAAATCTGGAACTATAATAACGAGTTTAACAATCACATATGAACAAATTAAACGCAAAATTTAAAAAAATATGACTATTATTTCAATGAGAAGAACGACGTATCAATTACTTCTTTTTCATTCTTTATTTAAGTTTTCATATTCTGTCGACTAATGACATCATATAACAAATAATAACAACGACAAACGTACTTACCGAGGTTTTCAGATTTTCAGATTCTTGCAACTTCTTTTCTGAAACAAAAAGATATAATTACAATTAAAGAGAAACAGAAAATAATGGTCACTGTAAGATTATAGACTTTGCCATTGTTGGTAAAGTAACAATGATCCGTCACAAATCCCTCGGAGGCTCTATACGGTATTTAAGTGAATTAGAACAGGTATTTCAGTTAATAATGAAAGTTGAGAGTTTCTAAGATATTAGTTCTTACATAACACTAATGAAGTAAAATTATATACAAATTGTTCTCTAATATAATTTGATGTTATTGCACAAAATAAGTCAATATCTTGGAAAATAAATTCGGTATTCCCGAAAATAAATATTTGATTTAAATACGGTGATTAATGAAAGTTTTTTCTCGCTGGTTTCTGTAAAGTATTCAGTCCTTTTTGTAAGTGCTTAACATTTTTAATAAGATACTCGCCGGCTCAAAGGACCAATCAGCATTTGGTTATACGTAATTCAAAAAACTTTGCAATAAATGTGATACACGTAAAATTAGTTTCTTTATTATATCTGTGTTTTCGCAAATGCATAATTTAGGCAAAAATCAAGACCTCGTTTTATTATAATATTATTAATTGCATTTAAACGCACACTCCCATTTATTTATTTTATTTTCAGTCGAATACTTTGTTAGGTATTAGAAGTTTTCTCAACTAGTGAACTAGGAAAACATATGTGTGGCGTAAATAAAAGCACTGAATATCCGCTATCTCAAATATAGAAAAAATTCCTAGGTGTTTTAAAACAAATTATTAAATATAATTTTTAAAAAGTCGAAAATTGATCACAGATCTGTGACGTATACATGCAGTTTGTTATTAATTCTCAATTATTCAACCTGGCTTTCTATACAAAATTAAGAACAAAAATACGAAAAGGGTTCGCTTTACAAATTATTAAAACGATTTAAAATCGAATGATTAATCATTCGGATAACTTGGAAAACGGCCAACTTGTAGAGGCACATTAGCAGACAATCACGTGCTCTTCGTTCGCTAAAAATGGTTAATTACATTCTTCCGGCTGAATTGTGCGAAGCTCCTTTGTTCGATTACGCACAATTAATCACTGGCTTTGAAAAAAAAACACATTAAATGAAGATTTTATGGCGTATTACAATGAACCATTTAATTGTAAATGAAGCTATTGCTGATGCTCCTTATGAAGTAAATAATTTATTATTAAGTTAAAATTATTAAGTTGAAATATTTTTTTTTCTTATAACTATAAGAAAATAAACCTTCCATATTATTAATGGAATTTTTTATTTTTGTTTCAAATTTTTAAAAAGATTTTGTGGCAGCTTTGGTTTCTCTAATCAAAAGCGTCTGTGCCACCAGAAAAAAACGAAAAGTGACGGAATTACAACGTAATTTGTGTATTTCTTTGTTGTATGATAAATATGATAATTATACGCTGCGGAAGGGAATCACTCGCTTTGACATCTCGATTGTAAAACTGACTTATAAAGTAAACTGAAGTGGTGCCGGTTGCAAGAGTTTAGTTTTTTATTTTATTTTTATTTGAACGTCTCTTATAACTGCATAAATCGAATGTTTTTAGAATATAGTGAAATGTGATACGGCAGCCTTCCCATTACATAAAACTTACTAGAAATGAAGTTATAACAAGGGAATTAAAAAACATAAAAAATTTAATAGTAAATGAAGAAGCAAAATTACAAAGAAGAAAAAATTGATGTGGAAATAAAACAAAACCGAATAAATATTATATAGAACATAAAGAAAAGGTAAATAAATGTAAAATTAATTGTTATGTACGAAGAACATAAAATAAAAAGTTTGCAAAAGCACTATGTAAATTCTTACAATAGTTTATTTATTTATATTTGTAATATTAAATCTTTTAAAAGAAAACTTTTGTACTTTTGTACTCATCATTTTTTGTACATTAATTTTTTCTCTATGTGATGAGTGTGATGATTAAAGAACATGACATACTTTTTTCATCTACATAGACGAAACTGTACTGCGAAACCAAAGGAAAGCATGTAATTTAAATAAGTGCACATTTGTTTCGATTCGATGATTTTCTGTCGAAACATGTGTAAATATAAAATGAAATGATTTATTAAAATACAAAATCAAATAAATAAACAATTTGTATTTGTAACATCGAATATTTTTTCTAAAAAATATGGAAAAATTTTCCTTAATGATCGATTCCCAATGACATGCGACTCATCCATATCTCTTAAAAGGAAGGTACGTGCTCGATTTAGCCCCCCCCCCACCGGTCTCTTTCTAGAAAGAGCGGGCCATAATGGTTAGATGGTGCAAGTTTGAGCAGTTTTGAAATTTTGAGTCAAAAATTGCGACAAAATCGATGAAAGAAAATTGCAGTCTAAAAAATTGTTAGAATAAGGATCGATAATATCGGGGTCGGCAACAACGAGGATGAAGAGAAAAATCGCACAAATTTTTCCGATCTCGTCGCATAAAAATAATTTAAATATACTAAAAATTATTCATATTTTATCACGATTTAAATGTGCACCTTATATCTGTAGACTCTCAATTTACTAATCTTTGTCCTTATAAAATTAATCAGGTATACGTAATTAATAAAAATTTATTAAACAATACGTCTATTGATGTATTGGATATATTCGAGGTAAAAAAAAATATTATTTCGAGCTTATGTCCTTTTTACTTACGCATACGTACAGAAAATAAGATAAATGCGAAAACTTTATTTCTAACTTCGTGGTTCTCAGTATTCAGATATCAGAAGTTTTGTAAATAAATTTGCGTACATATTTCAAAATGATCCCGAAGAACTTGCAAATATATTTTGACTTGAGCTTAACATAAACAATAAGCCGTATACAAATATTCAATTAATTTCAAAGAATAAGTACGGTAGTTAATAATACATTAAGTAATTCGTGTGTAAAAAAGTAATTATTTAAAAAAATCTAAAATGCTTTAAACTTTCAGACTTAACGATTAGATTTTAAATAGAGTATATTGTTTCATGTTTTAATGTCGCTGTTTTTAGTTATAGTTAATATCTTGATTGTCATTACGTTAACTTATTGTTCTGAAAAAGACAGATTGTTAACAATTGGAGTTAATAAAAAAAAAACTATTGCAATTATTTCATTTTGCGATAATAAAAGTAGTTTTCATGACAAGTGCTTGAAGTTATTCATTATGAAACGTGTATGGGAATTTTAGCACGAGCCGTTAGGCGAGTGCTGAAAGCATACGAGTTTTTTTAATTACACTTCACGCACGTGTTGCGTACACTATTTTATCTACAACCGCAATGAATTACTTTACGCACTGTTTGGAGTGCGTAAAAGCCTACTTTATGCACCGATTGTAGATAAAATATTTTAAATAATACATTTATTGTGTTATCGTAGTATGATTGTGGTATAAAATTATTATATTATTTATCATTATATTATTATACACTATATCTATAACTCTATATCGATATATAAATAAAAATCACATGTATGACGGAGTATCACTTGAGAACGGCTCGACCGATTCAACAGATTTTTTTTTTTTTGTTGTGTTCGTAATTGTCAGGACGAGGTTTGTATGAAAGAAAAATCCACGGAAAAAGTCGGAAATTTTGATGGTCTATCTATCTTTCTTCTACCTACATCTATTGTTGTATAAAATGACAGGGCAGCGACTGTCGAGTCAGATAGTTTTCTATAAATATGTAATTAAATGATTATATTTAAACTTACATGATTATTAATTACATCATATCCAAGCAAACAGTCACAAATTGAAAGTAAATAATTCAACACATAAAACCACGCCACTTAAAAAATAATAAAAATGCACTAATTAGTTCAATAGAAAAGTTCACAAAGAGTGTTTGTGTTCTTCCCTGGCAGCCGTGAATCAGAACTAACCTGGAAACATCGGAAATATATTCTAATTTATTCTAATACACGTCCCAACGACGAACATAGGAACTTTGTAAATAGAACATAACGACACGAACAACCCTTATCAATGTGTTCCCAGCAAATTAACGTGAAACTTTGCTATGACATAAACGCCGGCTTCGCGTGATATCGAAGAATTAGTTGTGATGGTATCGTTGAACGTAACCTTCTGTTTTTATCGAATTATCATTCTTTGAAATTTTTATTTATAGCGTGAAATTTCGTGAGAAATACACGAAAAAATAAAGCCCTTCACAATGATATAAGATAAATTCTATTATCTGATGTCTGAGGAGTCCTGGAACAACTTCTAAGTTTATGGTACCAATATTTGTGAGATACTACAAATTTCTAAAGAAATTTCCCTTCTAAAATCTATCACCCACCATTTAATATGATGAAGAATTTCTTAAAGGAACAACAACCAAGAACGACAAAACGTAAACCTGCAATGTAAACGCTTCGAAATCAAAATAAAACAAAAAACGGTGTTGATCCCCAGTATTCTTTTTTCTTCATCAATAAAAAAAAAGATAAACGTCGATAAAAAATTAAAATTCTTATTTAACAATCAACAACCAGGTAATTAATAATTGAAGAATTAATGTTTAGCTTGTGATCTTTAAAATTTTTTACATATTTTATTCTTTCGATAAAACAATTTAAAATACAACAAAATACTTTAATTTTAAAATTCCAAATAAATACAAAGAATCGTCATTCAAACGACACGTAGTCTTTGATGGCCGTCATTTTTATTACTGAAACGAACTGAGACGTGAACAAAATTATTGGAACAATCTTTCTGAAAATCCAATCGACAATATCGAAATTTGAGCCGATACGAATTCTCCAGTTGCTGATCCCCACGGGACATTTCCGTTAAACGTTCGATCTGGAATCCAATAATCTTACGACACTTTTTTGTGATTGATCTGCGAAGAATTTTTCTAGAAAATATTATCCAAATTATCAAAAATTACGAAATACATATCATAATTAGTTCATTTTTTTTATAAAAACTACACTTGATCTGATTAAAATCATGAGGGAATTAATTGTATCTGGATTTATTTATTTGATTCTCCCACATAAGTACTTTTTAAATATAAAATATCGATTCCTCGTCATGTGCGGTATTTATTGCAATGTAAGGACCAATTTTCAAGAGATTTATTATAAAATTCTTAGTGATGCTTCCAAGCAATCATCTAAACGCATCACGAATAATAAACAACCATGTCAATATGAAACGCTACTCGTACTTCCCTATAATTTCTGTTTGTTTATTATTATTATTTCTAATGATGACAGTTAACGTAAGACAGTTTAGAAAGTTTAAGTAAACTGAGATATTCACAGTTTATATCTTAAATATTAAATAATATTATTGAGTAATGTTAAAATTCTTTTCATTACTAACTTTCGTTTAATTTTTTTATTTGTTGCACAAAATATAATGAAATAATTTGTTAAAAAATGTATTAAATAGCATAATTTACTTGCTTTTTATTTGTTATTATTAATAATAATTTCAGTACTCAATTTTTTTTCTACCAAAGAAATTCTACAAATACTTTTAAAGGGAATTTTAAATTATATGTATATATTGTAATTATTCATAACGAAGAGAGAAATTAAACAACGGTAAGCGTTAGCACAGCGTCAATAGTTAATTTACTTCGAAAGTAAATTTAAAATAAATAATCTTAACGAAAAAAAAGATATCAAAATTATACAAGTCTGTAATTAAGCGGCATCTAGAATTCAATTAGCAATATCGTAATCACTAAAATGTGCATGTTCAGATTAATAGGATTTTTGTTATTTGTCGTTTAAAAATAAACATACGTTTCATAATATTAACAACAAATAAGCTCTTCGTTTCGTTTTCATAAAACTATACAGAAGTGTAAAGTTAATATTTAATTACACATTAAATGAATTGCTTGCGAATCCTGCCAGAAACTTTCATGTCCTTCACATTAATTAAAAGTCGTCCGGGTATTATTTTCGCGCACATTTACATTTTTAAACACAAATTAAAATTTTATTCTAAAGCTTAAGCTGACAATAATTTGAGAATAAGTAAGTTATGGACTTTTGCATTATAAGTGTATTAATGACGAAATACAAACTATGTTACAATACTTGTCAGATATTTATAACGTGAATCAAATAGCTACATATATTTGAATTCTGGGGTTATATTTTTGGTGTATGCCGTAATGTTCACGTGTGATTCTTTTCCAGCACATCCATTTTATTCAACGTCAAATCCATACTATTTGTCTCTTTGCACATCAACAAAAACACTTTATTCAATACATCACTCGACGACAGGAAATCTCATCAACTATCCTGGCCAATATTAATTTAGGAATAACAAATATACGCTTTTCGGCATTTTAATACCTTATAACTAGTCTGACAACGAATTATATGTCAAACATCAAGAAATAACATGATTGTTAAAAGTTCTATTGAATTAAATTGAACACTGGATTTTTTTGTTCCACAGATTATATTAATGCTTTTATTTATTTCATTTTCAAGAATATAAAAAATTACATTCTTTTAATGTCTACAAAATGGAATAAACGATTTCAAAATAATTATTTACTTTTAATAAATTCAGCGGAAAAAACCAAGTGTTTTTTTTCTTATTGTTGAAAACGCGATAATTATTTAGGAAATATTTATAAATAATAGTTCAGTCTACAAAATTTATAATTGCCTGTATCCCTATTGCGAACGACTTGTTATAATTGCTGCAAAAGCCTAGCACAGTATTCCAACCATCATTCAGTTTAATATTAAAAGAGTTCATTATATTACCTAAAAAAGGAATAAAAGGCATCTTAATTTAAATTTATTTTTCATATATAGTGTGTGGTCCAAAAGTATCCCCCCCCCCATGATAACTTTTAAACGGCTGGAGCTATCGTTATGAGAAAAAAACACGTCGATTTTTAATTTTTACGTATCAAATGTAAATGTTGTCAAAAATTCAATTCCACTTCCGGTGAAACCGGAAGCGATGTCAACTTTCTTATTTTAAACGGAACATCCTGTATATTTTGACGTTTTTGGAAAGACGATGTAAAGACGAATTCAACGATACCC
>JAFFZR010005619.1:0-10707 GCA_018397195.1 Lethrus apterus
CTTTAATAAAGAAGTATTAATAAGATTTGACAGATATTTTGAACATTCATAAATATTACACCGATATACCTGTTGATAAATAAGATACACTTCCTCCCAGTAACTCCTATGATGTTTCACTAATTCTTAGAAAGTGCAAAATATTATTTAAGGCTGAAAATTTTCATAAATTTACTTCTATATTGTCATTTACATGACATTCTACGATATGATTTAATGAGCTACTAACGAGATTAAAAATTTAATTAGAGAATTATCCACATGATGACGTGGACCAATGATATTTTACAACCAAGATCACATGCGCCATTCAGAACAATCTTATAGTGAAAAGATTCATGGTGTTTTTCTTGCCGCTACGTCATAGTTTTGCCATGACAACTTTAAAAGTATATTAAATGTCATTTTGACAAATGTCAGTGTTATAATTCATTCGGATAATTCCCCAACCAAAGAGCATTCGTGCTCAACTTTTGTCTGGCAAGATTTTGATTTTTTTATTCGCAATGATTGCTAAAGGCAATTAAACTCGACCAATTTCTTTGGAAAAGAATTGGTTTCGTTTAATTGCCAAGCAACCATTGCTCATACAAAATAAAAATCTTTCCGGCAAAACTCGAGCACTCATGCTCTTACGTATGAATAGATATTTTATTTTCATTGTGATTCAAATAAAATTTTGCTTTTGCAAAATTATACAGGTCTACTGACGTTATCTCGTGGCGCCATCTTACGAATTACAATTCATTTATCTAATCTGCCAACGCCTCCATAAACGTGGAAGAAACTAAAACATGGTTCGACAATGGGCTATTAAAGATAAAACCCCATGTATTTGACAACCGATTTCAATTCGACCAATCAAAATGCAGAAAGCGTTTTCTAACTCTGACGTTATAGGAAACTTCTTTTTCTTTCTTTCTTTAGCGTGCAACTAAATTAAAAATCGAGGTGTGCAATAAAATATATTTATTACGACACACAAATATTAAAAATATAAAAATCTGTTACGAAATCTTCGTCGGGTAATAAATATATTTGACGTTTGTTATTATTCACTATGGAAACATTCTTTAAAAAAACATATTTTTAATATTTGTGTTCGTAATAAATATATTTTATTGCACAAGTCGAATTTTAATTTGGTTGCACGCTCAAGAAAAAGTTAAGTATAATCAACCGAGAATTTGACACTAGTTATAGGAAACGTCATAGATTGACGTCACAATTACAGGGTTTACTAATCCCCGTTAAATACAGGGTGGGGCACTCAAACTGCACGTTTCTAAGAAGCTTTTATGGTGCGTGTGTGTGTTTGAGGGTGTGTAGCGAATGGGCTTCACATGCTACACAGTCGGAAGTTTAGTAACCATGCAGAGGTGTACCGGTGAACGAAGAAGTTTCGCTGTTACAGCGTATTTAGTAAATGGTCGAAGTTACGTAAGAGCACAACGTGCATTCCGCCTACATTTCCGCATTCCGCCTACATTTCCATCTTCCGCCTACATATTCATCTTCCGCCTCGTGCTCCTGTTCCAAGTAGGAAAGTCATTTCTGTTTGGGTTAACAACATTTTGAAAGAACTTTTCCGAACCGTCTCATCAGTAAGAATGGGGATGTTGCGTGGCCTCCAACATCGCCAGACCTGAGCTCGTGTGATTTTTTTCTAGGGGCTATCTCCAGGCGAAGGTTTTTGAGACTCGCTCAGCAACTATACTGGCCTTAAAAATGCGGATTGCAGAAGAAATTCGAGCAATCACACTTTTATGATACTGAATTACCTATAATTCCAAAAGAATTAACTTTAGCTTATAGGGAATGTTATACGCGATCAAAAAAGAACTTAACACTTAATCAAATGGCATAAAAATATACAGGTGGTTCCATTTGAAAAAAACGAGTTATTATTATTATTATTATTTAACTTGAAGCATTGTTACCATTATGCCAAAGAATCGTTACAAAATAATCGTTAATAAAAACATTATTAATTTTTATAGAGAACTACCTAAATTAATTTTTTTTACTTAAAAGTGAAATATCTCGAAAACCGCTCAATTTCAGTATGGGGTATGTAGTATAAACTTTCCCTATTTTGTTCCGGGGAATTTGAAAATGCGACGATATATAGGATGTTCCATTTAAAATAACAAAGTTGTATAGCATACAGGCAAAACTAAACACCCTGTATATTTCAAAATGATTTTATGGTGTAGAGCACTACAAACAACTTTTACTTCAAACATTTTTTAATAAAGTGAATAGGTAAGACGTAATAGACCGACCCCAGATAATTGGCACACCGGTATATCATACATAAGTGTCTTTCTTCTACAGTGTAATTCATCTTATTGGCAGTTTAAAATAATTATTACAAACATAATATTTTTTATAATAATTAAGTACTAAGTTAATTTTTTCCTGGAAGGCAGAAACTCATGGCGCCAAATTTAAATTACGCTCTTGAAATTGGTTAATACTTGGTACGATTTACATTTGTGTCAATTCTATTTAACTGTCAAACAATCGTTTTTCTCATGAATTGTTAAATTGTGTAGTTATTGTGTCGTTGATTTTAGTTATTTTTTTGTGCGTTGAAGAAGTTCTCTTTGTTCCTTGTTGCTTTTCTATATTCCTGCAAGTCACAAAAACTTTTGTTTATGTAAGTCAGGTTCTGCCTCCTACGAAAAAACGAAGTATAATAAACAATTTGCAGGGCCGTGCGGTGGCATGGAGCAATGGAGCGGTTGCTCCAGGCGCCTCTGGTATGAGGGCGCCGGAGCTGGCCAAATATTTTGCTATTTGTTTCTTATGTGCATGAATTTTGTTATTCGTAACGATGCGATGTCTGGTCCAGGCGCCAAAGTACTACCGCACGGCACTGACACTATGTATACTATTAATTAGTGCTGGCAAAATCCGTTGATATTAGGATCCGGATATCCGGATCCAAAACTATCCGGATACCCGAAGATCCGGATATCTGGGTTCGATGTACTATCCGGATCTAGATCCGGATCCTAGAACCGGATCCAGATCCGGATCCGGATCCGCATCTGGATCCGATATCTGGATATCGGATCCGGATCCGATATCGGAACCGGATCCGGAACTTACACTCTTACACCCTCTACTCTACTATATTTATATACTAATAACTATAAATATTACATATAACATATCACGTTTTTACTGGTTGCTTGCTCACGATTAAAAATATAAAATAAATATTATTTCCAGATCCGGATCCGGATAGTGGATCCGGATCCGTATCCGGATCTGGAACCGTATAGTGGATCCGGATCCGGATCCGGATCTGGAACCGGATAGCGGATCCGGATCCGGATCAGGATATTGAAAATATGAGGTATCCGGATATCCGGATAGTTTTGGATCCGGATCCGGATCCCAGCCCTACTATTAATGATAGAAAAATTCTATAGGCATAGTTGAAAACTACATGGAAATGTTTTTTTAAACATTCAAATCTTAAAAATTAAGTAAGTGCCGGACCCTGTACTATCAACGCCAAAATTAATGTCATAGGGAAAATAATGTTAGGGTCTTAGTATATCTTCTTTAAAGGATTACGGACGTTTGTTTACTTGACCGAAACCGCAATAAAATGTAAATATAACCCATTATAGTGTGCCGAACTTTTAAAATTCGAAAACTTATTCAAGTTCGATTAAATGCGTAGGTACATAAAAGTTTTTTATCTTTCCTACACATATATAATATTTCTTAATCCAAATTTATTTCTGTGAAAAATTGTTATATTTGTTTTTTGAGTATTTTATATAATTTGTATCGAAGAATTAAATTTAAATATCATTTCTAATTTAATTGACATGGAATACATGCATGAAATATTATCCTTTTAATCATGTAATGTGCGCATGAGTTTGAATTTACAAATTCTGAGTCCTTTACCAGATGTAAAAACTCCGTTCGTTCCCCACATTCTTTGTAAGGATTTTAAACACTATAAAAACGTCAAGTAATTTTAAGCAATTTTATTAAAATATAAATTGTTTTGGAAATAAAAAGTAAGCATAAAAAAATGTTAAGTAATCAGTAATTAATATTTGTGTAATCGCCCATTATTCTCAATGCACTCTAATAATCTGCTTCTCATTGAATCAATAAGACGTTCACAGAAATCAGTTGGTCTAAAATTCTCCCATATAGCATTAACATGCTCAGTCAATTGTCTTACGTTTCTTTTTCGAACTCCAAATTGTTCCAAATCATCTTCCCAGCACCTTACAATGGAACTCCCCATGTTCTGAATAGGATTTAAATACGGAGACGGATACGGTTGCGTGGAAGTGGTTTTTGTAGTAGAAAACCTGCTGTGAAACGACAACTGACAGAAGAACAAGCTAGAATAAGGCTAAATTTCTGCTGAGAAAATTTGGTGAGGAACTGAAATTATTTTCATGTGCCCATAAAAAATAATCTGATGGAGTCAAGTCAGGGGACCTAGCGAGCCATGCGATATGTTCTCCGCTTCCTATCCATCTGTCACCATCCATTTCGTTCAATAACTGCCTCACTTCTGCATGGTTGTGACTAGGAGCACCATCGTGTTTTAACCACATATCTCTTCTTGTTAGTAGTGGTACATCTTCTAGTAGACCGCCTAATTCATTAGGCAGAATCTGACTATATCTTGCTCCGCTTAAATGGCCATCAAAGAAATATGGACCAATAACTCTTGTGCAATGATGCCTCCCCAAACGTGGAGTGACCACCTATTCTGCAGCCGAGTTTTATAAATGCAATATAGATTTGTGCCTGAATAGTAATGGTAGTTACTACCAGGATTTTATTTAAATGTTTTAGTTATCAATCTTATTGATAAAACTTATTTTGTATTTAATTGCGGCCTTATTGTAAAACTAGAGATGAAAAGAAATCATCTCCATCTCTTGTTTCAATAAATCTATACAAAACACTTGACCAATATTAATTTTGTGATACTAAATAACTTATCATTCAGAAAGTATTAAATTTAGGTATAGGGAGGCGATAGAAAGAGATCTTAAATCTCTATCGAATGATATAAAAATATACAGGGTGTTCCATTCAAAGAAAACGAGTATTGCCCATTTAGTTAATATTCAATTTTCGAACACTCTGTATAACAAAATAAAGATTTTTAACGTGAATTATTCAGATTGAAGTATTGGCATAAAAATGCCCAAGAATTATTGTAAAATAACTATCAACAATGGTTGCATTAACTTTCTAAGAGAACGGTGCAAATGTAGTTTTTTTTTCTTAAAAGCTGAATATCTCAGAAACCGTTGAGTTATAGTATAGGATTCGTTAACTAAAATTACTCTAAATTTTACCGTAGAATATAAAAATGCAATTATATACAGGTGTTCCTTTAAAATAACAAAGTTGCATAATGTAAAAGCGAAACTGAGCATCCTGTATGCATCGCGATATTTTTACAGTATGGACTGCTTGATCCTGAATAACATTTACTTAAAAAATGTTTTGATAAAATGAACAGGTAAGCCGTTATCGACCCATCTCAGATAATTGCTATACCCTATATTATACAAAATATTAATTAGTGATTTACTTGTAAATTGTTTTATCCTTACTTTTAATTTCCCAAACAATTAATATTTTAATAAAATTGCTTAAGATTACTAGACGTTTTTCTAGTGTTTAAAATCCTTGCAATGAATAACATTTCCGGTAGCCTTTACATTACAGAAATAATTAAATATTATTGTATATGTGTAGGAAATGTAAAAAAATATTATGTAGGCATAGATGGAACTTGAATAAGTTTTCGAATTTTAAAAATTCGACACAATAATATAATGGGTTATATTTACATTTTATTGCAGTTTTGGTCAAGTAAACAAACGTCCGCAATCCTTTAAAGAAGATGTACTGAGACCCTTACATTATTTTCCCTATGACATTAATTTTGGCGTTGATAGTACATCAAATGCTAAATTCCTTGGTACGATTGAGAGCAAACGCTCATGGGGACAACACGTGTAATACACGTTAGTATTTCGTGGAGAAAAGCTTTGGTGTATACACATGGCAATAAGTAAAGGTTTTTAACTAATGGCCTGCATCATACACTACTCGCACCAGGACATTCATCTACCATATCGACAGGCGGTTTAATATTAACCATTGGCGATTTTTGGCATTATTGGAAAAACATAATAATTTTAGTAAAAAAATAGTTTTATTTGCAGTAAATAATAAACACCCGACGCATTAAAATTACGAGAGCGGGGTATGTTGGCACTTCGTTATTTTTGGAGCTACAGAGTCGGTTAAATTAGCAAAGATACAGTGATTTTTCGTCTGATTGCAATGGTCTACACAAAAAAAACATATTTTGTACAAAGTCTTCTTATACTACTATATCCCAGAAATAAAAAACAAAAGAGCTACGACGATATTAATACAGATCACCGCACATGGGATAACTTCGTTAGTAGAGAAGCTACGGTGTTGGTCAATACATCAAAAATGTGTACTTTTTTCTGCTGAAATGGCATAAAAATAATTGCGAGTCCCATTTCCGAACTGATTGCTTTGATACTCATTTACTTATTTTATATTAAAATTCGTCCTAACTAGTTTGAAGTTTGAAGTAAAACTATGAAATATGGAAGAACAAAAGAAGCAATGAAAATGACTTTGAAGTATCTCAGGGTATAGATGTGTAAGATTATATACGAAGGCAGATGTAAAAATTGAATTTAACACTGTCAGTGGTATAGTCCGTTCGTTAGCCATTGGCGAGGGTACCTGCTGAAAAGGGTCGCTCGAACCTTTTTTTCTGGGGTATTCCTGCCATAAAATAAAACGACTTAAAGATGCAGTGGCGCAACAAATATTTTTCATAATAATATGCGTATTAAGAACACGATGCGATTGAAAACATTTGCCGATTACAGCGCCCCTAATATTTTGAAGAGATTTGCGCTTGTAAATGGTCGTTTCTGTTTACTTATCTCGTAACTTTTAACGCAAGTTGTAAATCAATGCTGGCCAATAGCTAACGAACGGAATATAGTAGGAAGCGTAGTGCACTGTCTTCACTGTGAATTATTCGTAATATAACTTTTCAAATATTAATTTATTTTGATAAGTAACAACTTCTTTCAATAAATTTTGTTTTTAGAACAAATAATTTACACCGCAGGGTAGAAAGGTTATTGATTGCAGAGAAGAGAGAGAACAAATAATTAAAATTAAAAAGTATTGATTTAACTACGAACATTTAATATTCATTTGTTTCAAGATTAAGGCTATAACGTAGAATTTATGATGCTGGAAGTTTGTGAATAATGTTCAATTTTATTGCAATCTTTTTTCGCCGCAGAGCCGTATATTTTCATACACGGCGTTTCATTAATAGCAATTTATAAAGTGCTTCATTTATAAAATTGTTATGTGCACCCGGAGTTAGTTTACAGGGTTTTATTCCGTTTTTTATGTTTTTTTTTCAGCATTTAAAGTTCCAAAGTTGAAACGTGCGGAAGTTCACGTTGGTTTATTCATTAGATTTTGTGCAAACTAGTTTTTGTAGCGTATGTAATTAACTATTTATTTTCGAATTTCATTCTTTTATTAGTAATTTTTATTATCATCGTTTTGTTTAAATCGTAATTCTCGATTGCATGAATAATTATATGAATAAAGATGACATTTATTTGCATTTTTCTTGATTAAAACCTATTCAGCGACGAAAAAGAAACACTGTAATTAATAATTATACCCTGGGAAAAAATGTACAAACATTTCGCTTTATTAGGATTTTTTAAATAAAGGGAAGTTAGAAAAGGATTTATAATGCGGGCCGACGTTTGTAATTTGTAAGTTGATTAAATTTATATTTTTACTAGATTCTTTCCAACGACATTTCAAAATTTCGCAGAATAAAGTATTTTCTCAAAACTTTGCCCAATATTTATTTACAAGTAGACCTAACTTAAAGTCTTATATTAGATATTACTTTAATAAATCATGAATATTTGATGACTCCGTTGTCTTCTGTAATTATGTTTACTAGAAATTTAGTGTAGTATCAAAAAGTATATTATGATTTATGGAAATGTGTTTTGTCGATTAACAAACCTTACTCAGAATCAGAAACCAAACTTTGATGTAATTGATTAAAACATCAATTAAACAAAGAAATAATTAAAATTCCACTAAAGGAAAAATAAAGTTTCTCAGACACATCAGTTTTTATTTATATAATATACAGGCTGTTCAAATTGAAGTCGGCACTATTGCCAACTTTGTTACTACTACAGATAAGATGTTGGTTAAATTACCAAAGTAGTAGCGTTTTTTCTTCCGATTACGATGGTAAAATTTTAAAAACAATTGAACTTCGCGTTTTCGAGATATTAAAAAAAAAAACAAAATATTTTTAAGTGGAATACCCTAGATATTTATGTAGTAGTCGGTAGAAAATTAAATTTTGCATAAAATCTTCTTATACTACTATAACCCAGAACTGAAAAACAAAAGAGCTACAACGATATTAATACAGGTCACCGCACATGGATAACTTCGTTAGTAGAGAAGCTACAGTGTTGGTCAATACATCAAAAATGTGTAGTGTTTTCTCTGATTACAATGACTTACTTATTTTCTATTAAAATTCGTCCTAAGTTTTTGACCTTTCATCTTATGGTTGTACTATTAGAAGAGTATTCTATGTAAAATGTAACTTTTTATCAATTAATATAAACAGGTGTCTATAAATTTTTTTTTTGTTAGTTCGAAAATGCGACTCGCAATTGTTTTTTGAGTATGCCATTGTAATCAGCAGAAAAAACTACACATTTTTGATGTATTATTGACCAACACCGTAGCTTCTCTACTAACGAAGTTATCGCATTTCTGGGTTATAGTAGTATAAGAGGATTATGTGCAAAATTTCATTTTATACTGACTGCTACATAAATATATAGGATATTCCATTTAAAAAAATGTTGTTTTTTTTTAATATCTCGAAAACGCGAAGTTCAATTGTTTTTAAAATTTTACCCTCGTAATCGGAAGAAAAAACGCTACCACTTTGGTAATTTAACCAACAACGTATCTTTAGCAGTAACAAAGTTGGCAATAGTGCCAAGTTCAATTTGGACACCTGTATATTCCTTATAAACCATACAATACAAGTGTTACCATGGCAACTTCTTCTGTAGAAAGTAATTACAGATTAATAACCACAGATTTAATCTCAGTCTGAGCTGTCTTTAAACCAAGTCTGCAGCTACAAAACGGCCGTTTGCAAATGCACAAAATAAATATTTTAAATATGGTACGAATTGATATGATACGAACTTGTAATATCAGATAATCCTGTATTAAAAAAAAGAAAAAAAACCTTTATTTGGCATATCTCGTATATACATTCTCATTTGTTTATTTATTTATTTACATTTTTACATTATAGCCCGCTCCTTTGCTTCCTTGCTTTCGACTTCCCTCCTCTTTACTTCCCGATTTTTTCCTTGACTACTTTTAATAACTCCTCTCCCTTCCCCGTCTCGCTGAAGCAGATTCTCCATTTTTTCCCCCTACTCCACACCTCCTTGTCCCATCCTCCGTCGCACTCCACCATCCAGTGCTCCCATGTGTCTTTCCCTTTTCCACACAACCTGCACCTTCTGTATTCCTTCCCCATCCAGTACTTGTTCCCCTTCTCCTCGTTTCCGCACCTAAACCTCGCTATCCTGCTCTCTTCCTCCCCACTCCTATCGCCTCCCAAATACCCTGGCGCCCTTCCATATACTGCTAATTCCCTGTACCTCACGTTGTATTTGGCCCTCTGGATCAGTTGGTACCTTTTCTGTCCTTCTACCTCCTTCCTCCTCCTGATTACCTTGGCAGCCTTATCTCCTTCCAGGTTTGCTCTCCTCTCCACTTCCCTCGCTGACCAGCCCACTTTCCTGTACATCTCTATCCTATTCTCTTCCCACTTTGATAAGTTCTTTTCTACCTCTGCCCTCTTAGTTATCTCCATCAGCACTTGCCTTGTCCATTCCTCTTCTCTTCCCTCTCTCAAGCATAAATTTAATTGCAAAAAGGAAGTGGCCGAATACGATTGGTTGAACATGTTTCTAAAACGTCACCTAGATCTTTGTGTAAGAAAATCTGAAGGTGTTTCATTAGCTCGCAGTCAAGGAATGAACAAAAAAGAAGTTACGTCGTATTTCCAGTTGTTGGAAGAAGTTTTAATTGCAAACGATCTTATGAACAAGCCAGCTAACATATTTAATATGGACGAAACAGGCCTGCAATTAAACAATAAGCCCGGATGTGTTATTGCACAAAAAGGATCCAAAAATGTTACGGTTACGTCATATGAAAAGGGCGAAACCATCACTGTAATTTCTGCTCGTAATTCTGAGGGCTTATTCTTACCGCCCGTATGTATTTTTAAAGGCAAAAACAAAAAGCTTGAATTCGAAGATGGCATGCCTCCAAGTTCGGTAGTATACAGTGTGTTCAAAGTTATCTGCGCACTATTGCTATCTTCGTTATTTTTGGAGCTACAGAGTCGGTTAAATTAGCAAAGATACAGTGATTTTTCCGCTGATTACAATGCTTCACACAAAAAAAAACAATTGCGCATCACATTTCAGAGCCAACTCAGATAATTAAATTTTTTTAAATGGAACATCCTGTATA
>JAFFZR010005620.1:0-13030 GCA_018397195.1 Lethrus apterus
CTAAAATTATGTCTAATAATCTCATATTATATTGAAATAGTACAATGAAAATAAATGGAATGAATAAAACTGCATTATACGCTATAAATAAGGAAAAAATACAAAAATTGAATTTTGGTGCTTTCACATATAATTGATCACAACTTCGGCATTTTTAGATAGATTTTCATTCTAAATACATTTTTCTCTTCGTAAAAGTGCAAACTCTACGTAAAAAATAAGAAACTGGGTATATTTCCACGATTTATACTTTTCCTCGGCAATAGATTGAATTATCCATTTTGATTTGGGCCAAAAAAAAATTTTTTTTTATCATATGATGGTCCATTGCACTGAAACTAATGAAGTGACTGAAAAACAATATTAGTAACATTTATTGGTGATTCGATTATGTTTAATTTGATACGCCGAACGGCGAGATTGGTCGTTCCTTAATCGAGATATGCTTCAAATAGTCAAACTACCTCCGAAAAAAACCAAGAAAAAGTTAAAAAATTCATATCTCGAAAACGTATCCATACAAAAAAAAATTAATGCAATTTTCGAGTTTGGAGGGCCAAAGTACACATGAAAAATATAGTGGCATCTAATGTACAGAATTTTTTTTTAAATTTGTAAACTAGTGATTTCTCTGATTTCTTATACCACCTTGCTCCCCGCACTACTCACCTCATCAACTTTCCCACAGTGCGTTTCCTTCCTATAACATGTTGACTTCTCCAGTTACAATGGTTTTTTTTTTTTTAAGGAACGTTCCGATACCTTTTCGCCCAACATTTTTATCACAATTATTAATTTGCAAAACATGTCTTATGATTGACATAAAAACTCTGCTAGCTTTAATTCACTTATATGGTTTTCTCTATACAATTTATTACAACAGATTTATGCATATTGCGACGATATACCCTTCCATAATCAGGACCACCTTAATTGACGAGGAAATACAACTTTCATCATTGTATGTTAATATCGATGTTGCCCACGCAGATTTATATAAATATGTTATGCATCAAGTTCCGAAAATGTGAAAATGAAAAAAAAATAATAACTGAAAATTTATTCTCATCAAGATATAATACGACAAACTAACGCTAAACTAACTCCTACACCGGAAATCACAATCGCACTTTTAACAGCCTTCACTCGAAGACTACACAAAGACCATTCTACTCGTGTCGTTCGTCTCTTTAATTTACTCCAAACTTCTCTAGAATTAAATAGAGCAGGATACAATGACGTCTTCTAACTTGGACGACAAGGACAACTTCTGAACTACTCCGAGTAGAAAATGTAGTACAAACGAACTAACCTTTTATATTCGCCGGCAATTTTCGAGCAATTTTATAGAATGAATCAGTGCACTCTTGATTCATTATGCGAGTCGAATGTTTCCGCAGCTTTAGCGATCAATATAAATATTTCTGAAGTTTAAATAAAAATTAAATTTGGAAGATGGTAAATTGGAAAACAGTACTCAATATCATTTTTATTTGTATTTTATATTCTGTTGGTAGAAACTCCTGATAAATCTTTAGATTTCAATTTTCTTGTAAAGGAGTTGTCATCTTAAAGGGCTTAATTTGCTTGCTGCCTCTTTCGAAAGTGTATGTATAAATTCCAAAATGTTGTGTGTCATTATGACCTATAAATTAGGGTAATATTTAATCAAAGATATAATTTTCCCCATCAAGTTTTTGCATTTATTAAAAAAATTATTTATATTTTCATCAACCCTATAAGCTTTCTAGATCCGCGTTTTAGGTGGATCAATCCTAGTCTCTTAATGAATGCTTTTCTGTATGCATTTTTCTCTATTGTAATTTCCAAATATTTGAACTTCTCTACCTCTTCGAATTCACGTATTCCTATTTTCATCCTTCCTGTTCCTACTTTTTTGCCACATCATTATTTTTGTTTTTTCTTAGTTTATCTTTAGTCCCAGCACTTTCCCCTTATCTGTTATTTTTTTAAACATTTTTTCCTTTCTTTTTCTTGTTTTTGTAATTACTACCCTCGCATCTGCGTATTCAATGACTATTCCGTCTCCTGTCCTTATATTTCCTTTATTTATTTTTCTCGGTCACGTGCTTTAAAATATTTTACAGAATGCGGCTTGATCGTATCTTTATTTCACGATGAGTTAAATTAAGTGGTATACGCAGAGTAAAATAAAAATGAAAGAACGTTTAATACGTATGTAACTTTATATAAAGCTATTTTAAATAAAAGTTTAAAACTAAATCGAGGAAATAAACTCCGAGTCTGGGGTGAAATAAACTTACTAAAGAATTTTATCTGTAAACTACGAAATTTCTTATGAACAAACTTTTGGATGCTTTCTGGAAAAGATGAAGCACTAAAAATAAAATTTTTGGAATTTTTAAACGATGATAAAATTCAACAGCAAATGCCAAGTTTTACGCACAATACGCCATTGAAACTCAAAATGTTTTCTACAATTTAAATGCTCTGTTGTTTTTAGTAAAATAAAACTTATTTTTAAACAGTCTCTTCGGAAATTTCATTCTATTTTTAATTATCGAGCGTCAGTTTCAATTATTATATTTTTATAGATTTACATGCGTTTTTTAATTGTAAAGCTAACACGCATATTTTCAACTGCGAGCTTAACTAAAAACATTATTAAATATATGAAATATTTAATTAGAGAAATGTTGTTTGATGCGGAATACGGTCATTTGGATTAAGCAAAATACAATGTGAGAATAAATCAATACACCAAATTATTTGTTAAAAAATAGTAACATCTAAATTTACAGAGTGTCCACGGAAAAGCGAAACACTCTCAGTATCTAAGAATCTAAACATTTTTCTTAAAATCGCTGACACACGTAAACTTTGGACCGATGGGGGACAACTTTTGGTGAAGAAATGATCTCCATATCTTCAACCCCATAGCCGCAGGGATGCCAACCATAAAATTCCTAAACTACACTAGGCGTTGAGTGATACCTCATATAAAAGCTTACGTAATTTGTATTTCAACGGTGTATCAATTTTTGAAATCCATAGATTCGTTTTCGATAAATTAGCTTTTCAAGATAACTAAGTTTCAAAACAGAAACGACAGTTTAATTGGAGATCATTTCTTCGCCAAAAGTTGTCCCACATCGATCTAAAGTTTACATGTTTCAGCGATTTTAAGAAAAAATTTAGATTCTTAGTTATTGAGTGTTTCGTTTTCCGTGGACACCTGTATATCTGTCATATATGTTTCATTTTTCAAATAAGTGCAAACATTTTAAGTGAAAGTAGAAAACATATACCTTGAACTAAAACATCAAAAGTTCAGAACAACACCATTTTGTAAAATAGAAAATGTAATCTTGTCATGCAAGATATAAGTGTAATTTTAATGTAGGTATCGTGACTGAAGTGTATAATTTTTTTCTTATAATATAATATTTTATCGTTAATTTTGTTACTTAATCCAATAATATTTAAATTATATAAAAGTAGAAAATTCTAAATAGTTAATATGTTTGTATATTGAGAATTCTTAACTAAAAACGAGAAAAAATTGCTTTGATAAACTATGTTATTGTAATAGAAATTCCATCACGTGAACTTCGACATTCTGCGAATATGTGATAAATTCCAAGCATGCCAGAAATGGAATCCCCTTTGACTTTGAAAGCATTCTAGTATTTGGGAAGGTGACATGCTGCCAATGCATTCGTTAAAAAAATTCACCTTGGAATCTTACAAGATAATGTTTAGATACTCGCAAATATAAATTGTAAATTTAACAGATATAATAATTTAAAATTTGTTAATTTTAATTTATTGATTAGATTTCAGTCCTGTTCGAGGGATATTCACATAACCTTCTGTTAAGTTCACTTATACACTATCTATAAATTTTTATTTAAATTAGAAAATAAAATCAATATCTCCGCAAGGTGCTATTTTTTTTAAATTTAAATTTTCTTTACAATATCAAATAATAATCTAAGGTTCACTCGAAAATGAAGGCTGCTGAAAACTTAAAAAAATGATCTCGTCGGCCGTTGCGTTTCATGAATATTCGAGTTAAAAACTAGTCAGTAAAAACAATTGATGATTAATAAAAAAAACATTGAATACGCATAATAATGAAGATATCTGCTTACCCATGTCATAACAATCAACTGTACCTAATAAATTTAAAAATGGTATAATAATAAAAGAATTCGTTAAAATATTACTAATTAAAAATACAAATAAAATTGTTTTTTTTTTTTTTTTTTTGAAATATTAAAACTGAAATGTTGTGGTATTGTTTTTTAATTGCCGCTTCTTGCGCATTCGTCTGTTAAAATTACTTATTTCAATCTCGTCCAGTGATTTCAATTCATATTATTTTTGTGTGCACGTATTCACGCATAAAACCAAAATGTCAATGTTGGTTTTTACCCCCATTTTGTTTATGGCCATAATTTACAAATGCCTTAAACTTTTTGTTATTTACCACGGCTCGTCAGCTTAACTGAGAGAGCGGTTTTGATAAATAATCGGTGGTTTCCTTTAATGAATTTAATTTGTAATTAACCCAGTTTACATTCTCCTAATCAATTTAAATATTTAAACAAAGAAATATTGTTCAAATTAAAATTAAATTTTAAAAAATTAAAAAATTAAATTAAAAAAAATAATGTTTGTATTATTATTATTATCGCCACCGAATTTATACTTTAAAATTAACGTGAATTTCTATTTCATAATTTTTATAATCATATAAAATGTTACGCATCTGCATTTTGAAGAATTTAGTAATTATACAGGGTTTCTCAAACTCCTATATTTTCTCGATAACGAGATTAATATTAAAAATTAAAAAAAAAATGCTAAATACGAAAATTGTATGGATTTAGTCCTCTGTATACTTTATTATTTTAAAAGGAATACTGTTTATTTTTGTATTTTCTGTTTTTTTTTTTTTTTTATTAAAATCTACATTGATTTTCTTTAAGTGATGATACCTCTATAAAATATCGATTTTAGGTATTTGTTAGCTTATTAAAGATACAAAGAAAATGTAATTCTTCGATGAATAAAATTTCAAGTTTTCAAAAATGACTAATCAGTATTTCAGAAATATTTCAGTCAAATGTCCCATTATCAGTTCTACATAGGGTTTGACGGTTTTTCAAACCCGGTTTTAAAAAAACGGTTTTTAAAGTAAATTTGTCACATTTGAAAACCGGTTTTTAAATTAAGAAAACCGGTTTAAAGAATTCATATTATTATGTAAAAATTAATTTTAAACTTATTTGATTCCTATTCATTCTATGCAAAACACTGAAATAAGTTTGAAATTATTATATGCTTTAGAAGAACGAATTCAAGAAAAAAGACAAGTAGAATTAGCAACCCTTTTGCTGTATTTGCAAAATCCACAAAACATTTCTAGTTCAGCGAAGAAATCTAGTGTACTATTTTTAGCTTCAAAAACCGACATTATTAGTCTAGAATATTTCCCAATTCTTATGTGGAAACCGATTCTGATGAAGAATCGAAGAAACTACTCATCAGAGTAATACTTTTTTAAAGAAAATGGAAAAATCAATTCATAAGTTTCTTGAAGACCCTGAAGAAAAACTTACAAATCCAAAGATACTGAAAGCTGAATTTTCATTATTTGAGGCAACGAGTAAAAGAACAAAGAACTTAGATTTGTTATTTGATGCCCTGAAAACTATCAAACCAAGCTCAGTAGCTAGTGCACGAGTGTTTTCAATTTCAGGCAATATTGTGTCCAAAATAAGAACAAAACTTAGCCACTGTTCAGTGGATATTTTATGTTTTTTAAAATCCTATTTTCTTAGGAGAAATTAAAATTAGTGAAAATAATGCAAATATTATTTGAGTTTTCGTTTAGTAATATGTAATCATTAATTTTATTTTATATTTTGACTTTGACTTTGATACTGATATCATTTTTGTTATTTTATATAAATTAAATAAAATATTTTCCCCATTCTATTTTTTTTTTTTTTTGACAAAAATTCGAAAACCGGCTAAATCCGATTTTTTTTTTGAAAACTTGAATTCGAAAACCGGTTTTTCAAAAAGTGGGGTTTTGTAGAAACCCTACTTCTACAGCTTTTCTTATTTAATCACAATCAATTTTTTATGAAGGTATGCAACTGTTAAATTTTCAGGAAAAATGAAAATAACTTTAACGCACTTTAAAGGTACCATCATTTATACAAAATCAATGTGGATTTTAATAGAGAAACCGAAAATATAACAACATACATGATATTTTTAAATAACGAATGTACGGAAAAAACTGAAAACCCATTATAAATGGAGTTATTTTTGTGACAGAGGAACTAAATCGGAGTATCACAAATCTAATCCCCGACTCCGGACATTGCTCCATGTTGACCAACGTCTACAGTAATTAGTCACGATGACTGAGTAAACTGTTTGCGGATGAATCCCGGTTTGCAATATATCATTACAAACTAGTTTGTGCAGGAAAGAAACGACAGAATCATTACAAAGAAAACAGATTGAACTTCTTGTCAAGGTAAATAGCTACATGGGAAATTTATGTAGCCTATCGAATCGATCCGATTAAATTTATTTCTTAGCTGCTAGATGTATTGATTTCCCACTGTTATAATTCGTAGTGGGTCCTTTAGAAAATTAAATAAATTTAAAAATATATATACATATATTATTACTACGAGTATACCGTATTACTTTTGCTGCATCAAATATTTTATACACATTTATTAATATGTATGTATTAATCGTGTTGGCGCTCTTTTCTCTATTCTAAGGGGTCATCTATGTGAACAACTGATTACAATTATTCCCCCAAAAAACAATTTAAAAATGTTAAATCAGTCAAATTTTTAAACATGATCGCCAATAAGTCCCAATCCTTTGAAGAGGAAACTCTCGAAAATCCTGAGATTTTATTTGTGTGTGACATTCTTCAATTCATCATCAGAGATGATTATCATTTCCAAACGTGAGAATCCTGTACTAAAATGGCCGCGCTATAAAATTGATCTATTATGGAAAGGATATTAGTGGATATTAATTTTTTTTTGTTAAAGAAAATGTAAAGGAAATATTTGTGGGCTGTTGCAAACTCGTGAAGCAACTTTTCGATATACGGCCAAAAGTCTTAGTTAAAAACTACCGTATTGTCGTGTTTCAAACTCCGTAATGATCTTACTGTATAGTTTGCACGTAAAATTCCGACGAGAATTGATAAAGTTTTTACAGCTTCTATAAAATAAATCACACATTTCTGGCTATTGATTATTCAAATCCGATTCTTTAAACAAATTGCATTATAGATTCAATCACTTTTTTTTGTAAAACATCGAAATTTTAAATATGTACGTACAATACCAACTGCACAGGTTGGAACAAATCAGGTATTATATGATCACGTACTGAACAAAGCTATTTGCAGTGTTATGTAATCTCCTAGTTGTTCTGACCGCAGTTGCATAAAGCATGTTTGGATATGATATAGATGGGCTAGTTCTGTCTAAACCATTCTACAAATTAACTGATATTCTTGTTCAGTATTATTCCGGTAGTATTGCGGCAAATAACTATTATCGTTTATGTCATATTATTTTCTTATTTTGTATTTAATATGCAATAGGTTATTATGTCTAAGTTAAACTGTTAAATATCACTTACAAATTAATTTAATAGCCGTTTCAGGCTTCAAAATAGAAAGCTCGAAATAGTCCAAGGTTTTATTCACAAACTTCATAATGATGATTCAGTTCCATCCATGTATAATAATTTAACATCAAAAAGTAAATATCTTATAACAAGCTTAAATAAATATTAAAGAAAGCATAAGGATGTTGATTTAATATTAAAACGTACACGAACACGTCTACTGCTAAGAAGGCCGAACTCTCAGTGTGAGAGTCGACTCCTGGCGTGTCCGGTATCCTCGTGAGTCAGCTTTCGCTGTTGGCATAATTAACAGTGCTACATCTCTTACGGCGAGGAGATGATAGTAACAAAGCCATGGAACACTTTTACACACACAAAAATATACATAAAATGGTGCTACTACAATTCTCGATAAGCGAGAGCTTGAGAAGCGTTCGGGTAGCACCGCACTCACACACAAAAAAAAGCGAGATATGCGAAACGCATACAGTGTATACAATCAAATTTAAAAGTATGTTTACGTATATCATATGAATTGAACATCAATAATGAAAATATGTCTTTCAGTTAATAATTGTTCACAAAATTAAGATCGTTTAAAAACGATCAGACACGGATTTTATGAACATACCTTTTATGACCAATAAACTGGTGATATACAGTTTTTCCAATTATATTTCAATGGCGTCGATTGTGTGTATATTACATTGAAAATGACCCATTAACGCTTTTTATAGTTGGGAATTCGCAAAGGTATCGAAAATTTTAATAGATACTATGGAACCTATGAACACATGTGACAATAAGGTCTATGTATAACTTCTTTCAAACCAAGTTTAATATACAATAAATTATTTACGAGTTGCGACATGCAAGCACAATCATAAGTAAAGTTTATTAAGTTTATTTTTCATATTTTTCAGATTTTTTGGACGAATTCATCATTAATTCATTTAATATATTACAATTTTTGGACAATAAACATTACATTTTTTTTCATTATAATTTCAATCTGATCAAAGATTGATCAATGAGAAATTTAGTTCAGACTTAAATTACTACTAGGAAAACTTAAAACTAAGGTCTCACTCAACATCAATCCTTAGGCTCTAGTTACTTAGACACTTAACAACGTGTACACTAATAGCACTTTACTTTACTTTGCTTTTGCACTGATATTTAAACTACCTAACTCAAACGGTTCGGTACTCTTGAGTCTTCTAACTAGCATCGTATTGTCGAGGATCTGGATGGCCTCAATATTGACGTGATGGAGAAGTTGCCGTTCATGACATTTGGCAAATCTTTCAATGGTTTGGTTAACAGTTTCGATTTCCAAATCCCTATGGAGGTCACCGTTTCTGAAGTACCAAGCACTGTTAACAATGCCCCTTAGTACTTTAATCTGGAAGCGCTGAATGATATCAATATTAGTCTTTTTGGCACAACCCCACAGCTGGATGCCATATGTCCATACTGGTTTAAGAATCTGTTTATACAATAGTAATTTATTGTACGTTGACAGGGTGGAATGTCTACCTAATAGCCAGTACATTTTCTTATATTTTAAACCAAGTTCTTCTGTCTTCTTTTTGACATGACTTTCCAGCGCAGCCTAGCGTAATACCCAGATATTTTGCTATATTAGCATATGGTATTTGGGTATTATTTATACTAATATGGATATGTTGATCACGTTTATTTGTAAAATTGATATGAACGGTTTAAGTTTCTTTCAATTTAATTCGCCAGCGTTTTGTCCAGTCGTTAACTTGATTAACAGATGTTTGCAACTTTCTTACTGCTTCTTCATGATTTTTGCCTCAGCCAGTATAGCCGTATCGTCTGCAAAGGTGGCTATTGTGTCATGCATTAGTTCAGGGATGTCACTGGTGTATATAAGATAAAGAACAGGTCCTGCCTAAATTTCTTTTATTTCAGAATAGGTATCTTCTTGCTTAACTCTAAATGCTCTGTCTGAAATGTATGATGTCAGTAATTCTCCATATTGCTTGGGCAAAAGCTTTCCTAATTTATACCTAAGTCCCTCATGCCACACTCTATCAAAAGCTTGCTCGACACCAAGGAAGATGATGATGAGCAAACTTTTTTATCTTCTAATGATTTCTCAATCGTATCTGTTATTCTGTGGACTTGATCTATGGTTGCGTGAGTTTGTCTAAAGCCAAACTGATGTGACGGAATTAAATTATTCTCTTCTATAATGGGTTTCTTAAGAGACAATTTTCAAAGAGTTTTGACATAACAGGTAACAAAGAGATTGGTCTGTAAGATGAAACGATGTTTGGCGGTTTTCCAGGTTTAGGAATCATTATCACCTCAGCTATTTTCCATACGTTCGGTAAATATCTCAGTCGAAACGAGGCATTGATCAGATATGTAAGTTTAATTATAGCTTTTCTAGGAAGTTCTTTCAGAATCTTCCCAGTAATTAGATCATACCATGGAGGTTTCTTTGGGTTAATGTTTTCTTTTATTTCAACTGCAATTTCTTTCGTGGTGGTGAGTTTAATTTCACTTTCTTCTTGGATAATGTTTTCCCATTCAAGTGCGTTTTCGCCTTCATTTGGTTGAAATGTCCTCTCAGGGTGTTCAGCAAAACTATTTGCCTTTTGCTTATTGCTTTTTGCCCAACTTCCATCTGCATTTCTTATTGGTGGATTCTGCAAGATCGGTCTTCTTAATTTTTTAGTGGCTCTCCAAAGTGAATAGTCAGTTTTGCTGTCATTTGACAATTCACTTACGTAACCACTAATGGATTCATTTTTAAATCTTTGAATTTCTCATAAACATTACATAAAACCAATAAATTAAAGTGATTAGTTTTCCTGAACATTTAGTAAAATCAAACGAGGACACTTTCAAGTCTTAAATATTTTAAGGAAGAAATATTCAAAATGTTCAACGAATATTCATAAAAAAAACTAATCTAAACTAATGCATAAATGTTTGCTACAGGACCGTACTTAGAACCGAATGCCCATATAAAAAAAATGACATTTTTCGAAAATTTAAAATGAAGATGGGACCGCTGTTTTTGCTGATTTGGGTTTGGGTTAAGATCAGCTATCACCTGTTAAAATATCAAGACCTATTTCAGAATGAGCCTGTATATAAATATAATAATTTTGTGATTTAGTTTTATTCACTTTTAAGTTTCCAGTTTAATTTATTAATATGTACAACATTGATGTAATTATCATAGTATCAAATCTCTCCAAGCGAACCAGAAACTTATTTTACGGAAAATATATTAAATATTAAAAGATACACTTTGTTTCAGTATTATTATTTCTGTGTTAAAATAAAATGAAATATCTGCATGTCAGAAAATGATACAGCGTCTTTTGTATTTCTTCTTGTATGATAATTTTTTTTAAATTTAGGAATTTGTGGCATCAGTATGATTACTGATATGGACACATGACATATGTTGTTCTTTCTATATTGTTTCGAAGAGATTTAATTTTCTACCTTTTTATTAAATTTAGGTTCGTGTCTATAATTCATCAGATATTCTGTATGTGGTTACGATATTCTTTTTTTTTTTTTTTTGATAATTTTATTTCTAGTCTAAGCAATTTATAAATTATTATTTCTTCTCACGTGAATTTTATCTTTTGTTGTTATCAACGCACCGATGCCAGGATTTTCATGTACCTATCGCGTGTTTCCCGATCTTCTTTCAGTTTTGTAAGAAAGTTTCAAATATTATCAGCGATTATGACTCCCATAAGTAATCCATATTCTTGCCTATAATATTTGCTACTGGAACGAATATAATTTGGTTTTGTTATAGTTTCTAACATATTAATAATTTCCTTGATTTATTGTTGTTATTATTATTTTATTTTATTGATTTTTCTTGTTTATGGATTTTCGGTATTTTCGGGGTCAATATTTAATTATTTACGTCATTGTTGTTGATGCATTCTTCAGTTGTCTTTATTTCTGAACAGTGATGTTTTCTTTGTCAGTTTTTGTAATTGTGGCGTCTTTATCTCACAGTTTATCTCACCAGAAAATAAATACGTTAAGAAAGGACGGAAATTCATGGGTGCATATTCAAACCGGTCATACAAATTCTAATTACATAGAGGATCTGAACAAACATTTTATTTTATCAAATTGGGAACTTGTTAACTCGCAGATTTATGAATTTAATTTAATTTTAACACAAATAAAATACAAGTAACTTTACAAAATATATTAATTGAACCTATTCAAATTAACTGAGATGTATAAACGAAGAAAATTCATAGAAAATCACCGTACTTAACGAGCAAGGATTACCAATCTTACACAACGCACAGCGTGAAACCATCAAAGAAAAGCGCCTATAGAAATATAACAAAAGTAACGAGGAAGCCCAGAGGAACGCACCTAAAGAAGTAAAGGAAAATAATTTATCAAAGAAAACAAGAACGGATGAAATTAATTGAATAAAAATCACCAAATTCCAACGACGTTCAAATAAATTCCATTTACGATAAATTCTCTTAATTCTATTATCTAACATCATAATTTAATATAATGGGTCAAACAAGTTAAGAAAAATTTCTTCTTACTTAAAATTCCACCGGGTGCAATTGAGTTTTTCGTTTCGTGAGAATCGTGAATAAAAATAATTTCATAATTAAATTAATCTCGCTTCTGGAAATTCTTTAACAATAAGACAATTCTTTCTTAATTAACTTTTGTTAATTTCATTGTTGGTGCATCAAAGTTTTATCTGAATATAAATCCTTATACTGAAATAACGAACGAAATTTTCCGGGGTCGTGCATTAATTCTGCAACCAGACAATTACCAAGACACCTGGGAAAATTTATATCCCGACTGAACTTCAACAAATGTAAATTTAAATTGCAAGTAACCGAAATATATTACCGAAACTTATTACGTATAAAGCATGTTTTTTTTGGGGTCGTGTTATAAAAATATTTAAATCGACGCATCGGCGTCGTACGAATTAAAATGTAATAATATACGGGGTATCACCGAAAGGTCTGTACAAAATAATAACACATATTCCTGAGGCCAAAATAGGACGATTTAACCCAACTTACCTCTATTCAAAGTTGCTTCGTTTAGCCGCTAGAGGGATGCAAATGTCATGAAAAGAAATCGTTTTTTCGAGAAAACTTTCTAACGCTTATAGCGATTGGGACCAAATTTGGTATGTGGATTTGTACTAAAAGAAAGCATTATTTGACATGTTATTTTCTCTTCTGCGTGTTTTTTAAGTGGTCAAAAAATGGTCATCCACATCTTAAGAAGCTCATAATTTTTTTGTTATTAGATGAATACTTTTGAAACTTTTTTTGCTGATAGACACATA
>JAFFZR010005622.1:0-12970 GCA_018397195.1 Lethrus apterus
AGTCATTTAAAAAAAATTATGATGACGTCATTGTGCAAAAACAAATTACGACATTCCAAAAAAATTAACGTCAGAAGACGGCATTTCAAAAACAAAAATTGACCTGTCCGAGCGATTTTCTTAAAAACATTATAGAACGCTTTTATGAATTTTGTTCCAAACTTTATCACCACACTGTATATAATGATCACTTAAAATCTTAAAAACTCATATTTTGTAATATCTTTACACAATTAACCCTCGAGATTTTCCATAGTTCCTTCATCATTCTTCATCTTTAGGTAACAAAAAACTAGTAATATTTTTCATTCATTTAACAAGAAGTCATCTCCTCAAACCTCAAATAAAAATAGGTTTTGGCAAAAACCGGTAACTAAAACAAAATGCCTGATTTGGAGCATTTTTAAGTTTAGGAAACGATAAAGTTCATGTATTTATTGCATATTATTAAATATGCCCTGTTAATTAATTTGTGACTTAAAAAAAACATGTAGTGCTTATTTATTTATTTATTTTTTTGATAATGCCCAAAAACACTAATATTTCAATAAGGGGGCCAACTGAAATGTGAAGCAGCTCGTAGTCGCATGAAGTGTGAAGATTTATTGTTTTATTACCGTTATTTATTTTATTAATTATTTAAACGAGGTTATTATCCATATAAATAACTTTTTTTTGATCTTTTGTTTTTAACTTGTACAAGAAAAACAAAGGCAATGTACTAAAATCTACTGATCCGTTTACATTTAATTAGTATAAAAAGGATTAATAAAAATACCTACAGCTGAAAGCAACAGAATACAATATTTTCAATTCAATTAAAAAAGAATTAAAACTGAGTTCAAGTCGAACGCGCCGCGAGTTCTTAGAAAAAATTTCAATAACTTTGAAAAAAAAAAACTTTAAATTAAAAAAGACAAGTTATTTTCATACTTAAGAACCTTCTTTAAATAATTTAAAAGTTTTACTCTGGTATTTAATGGAGATTAAAGTAGCTGTCTGACGGAGTAATTATTTTGAAAAAATTTTGAAATATTTCTTTTGCGACTATACAGTCGTTAGCTTCCAAATCCAACAGATTTATGGCTTGCTAAACAAATATTTTGACTTGACAGCAAACGTTGAGCGATTTTTTGAAATTTCCACCGCCTCCATTTTCTTTTATCGCAAAAATATATTAACTAACATTCGAGTTCTGAGACATACATACAAACAGTTCAAACAAACGGGTTTAAATAATGATGTAAAAAGAGGAGTACTCAAAAGAGCTGGTTTGAACAATAAGAAAAACCAAGGAGGATTCCACATTTTAAGATATTTGGGAACATACTTTTAGAGACAAAATAAAGGAGATAGCGATAAGAATACGTGGAATGAAAAAATATAATAATCAATCTAAAAGAACAAGGTGGTGGAACGAAGAAATAAAAGCAGAAGTACAAAAGAAGAACACTCATGGAAAAAATATAACTAAACAGGACAGAAGAAACTAAAGAGGAATATTATAAACATCGGAAAATAGTGAAAAATATAATAAGAGAGGCAAAAAGGAAATCATGGAAAATGTTTGGAATAGAAATACTGGAGAATTACACAATGAACAACAGAAACTTCTGTACAAAAATTAGAGGGATGAAAGGTGGGAGGAGAAAAGAAATCGCAGCAGTAAGAGATATAAGAAACCAACCCCAGACAAACACAGAACAAATAAGGAAAGTATGGAAATAATTCTACTGATAACGAAATAAATCAAGAGGAAGAAAACACACAATAGAGCAAATAAAAAGAGAAGAAGTAATAGAAGCAATAAAGCTCATAAAAACAGGTAATGAAGAAATTAGGGGAACGATCAAACAAGAACCAATGATGAATAAAATAACAAAAAGACAAATGAATTGGTATGTACCTTATGAGGATGAAACAAACAAGAAAAGTACACGAAGCGCTAAATAACACTAAAAGGAAAAAAAGGCCGACCAAGGAACAAATGGATGCAACAAATAGTATAGGAGGAAAGAAGAAGAGGGAACACAGTGGAGGAGATAAAAATCATTACGGAAAACAGAAAAGAATACACAAGGTGGGTGGAAGAAAACCCATAAAATTAACCCAAATCCGACGCCTGAAAGGGCAAAAGGAAGGAGAGAAAAAAAAGAAAGAACGAAAGGGAGACACATGGGAATTTTTGGCTTTCGAAAATTTTGTATTGTGCAGTATTTTAAGAGTTATGCAACTAAACATGACTTAACTAAGAATAAAATATCAATAAAACTACAAAATGTGGGAGCGTAGGATTTTCTTGTTTAAATGTTTAAAAAATGTTTACTCTATCAATGAAGTTTTTCTTAATAAAAATCAAATGTTTCAAAACAAAAATATGTTTAAAAATCGTGTATAGTAATGATTCACGCATATGTTTGAAATTATTTCCATCAATCGAATTACCTTCAGCTTGGAGTCCTATAATAGTTTTGTTATCTTTGGAATGTGTTTCGACGGCAGTGACCAAGCTTTCATCTTTAATGTCATTATCGTAATCATCATCTTTATTATCGTTTTCAAGGGTGTTTTTTCGTTTCTTGTTTTCATTATCACGCTTGCTTATTCTTTTCATCTCTAAAAAGTATTTTGCACGATAAGAAATAAGTCAATTTACTTTGCAAATCCATGAAAAATTACCGGCGTGTTTCTCCATGTGATATTTAAGTTTGTGCTTGTATACGAAACGTTGGCCGCATTCCTTGCAAGGAAAACGTGGGTTCTTCTTGCATTCATACTTAATATGCCTTATCAGATTATGTTTCTGGCTATATGATTTTGAACAAGTATAACACGTGAATCTCGAATCGATGAGATCTGTAACAATATTTTAAATTAAAGATTTAATACTTAGCAAAGAAACACACAACATTTTTCAAAACAAATATTCCTCGATATAAATTCTTACAAATTCGATAATATTTTTATTATTTAGCACTCATGGAAATGTAGAAATCTATATGAGAACTTCATAACGTTTTTATACACAAGGTGAAATTGTCCTGCGATAGTTCCATTCAATAGTTTTTGAATAAATACCTGTTGACACCTGTTTCCTTCCACCATCAAAACACTCTCTTCATTCCTCCTAGAAAATAACTCTTATACAACAATTTTTATTAACACTTTTTACTCATTACTCATTATGCACTTAACTACCCGCCATTATATGTATTATCCTTCAATTTTTAATCTTCTTATAATTATAATTTCAACAAAGAAAACAAGATGGTCTCTTCTATTGAACCATAAATCAGCCACATTTCTTTGTACCCTCAAAATGTGGTATCATAAAACTTCATCACACTTACAAGTTTTGTCGCAAATAATAATTGAAATTGAAAAGCCGCATTAATAAAATCAGTGGATGCGCCAAATATAATTAATATCTCTCGAATTATATAGGAAAATTTAGTTATTAAGATGGTCTAAATGCACAATAATACAAAAAATAAAAAATTAATCGTTATATTATTTTACGCCAAAGTTCTACACAAATTTAAACAATAAAAATTATAATATAAACGTACAAATATATTTTGTTGTAAATTTGTTTGAAAATATTATTATAAACGATTGTAATTAATATAATATAAACTACAAAATAATTAAATGTACTTTATCTTTATAAAAAAAGGAATTGCTTATGACAACGGGAATAGGAAAAATGCGCAAGGAACTTTTATTATTCATATTGTATAAAAAATTGTAAATATCACAATTTTATTGAGGATGAGTATTAATTGTGATCTAATTGAACACGACTGTCTTAAAATTTATGTTTAATATTCTAATTCTTAATCTTCCATCACCAAATTTATAAACAATTAACAGTAAATATGCGATAAACACGTGGTTTGAGCAAATATTTTAGATTCAGCTGCAACGCTTAATTATTAACAATAATGATATAATAATTTTAGAAACAAACTTAATTATTAAAGTTTTATAGTTATATCACTTACTTTTCATATGTTTTGTAAAATTGTTAAAATTGATATCACAAGTACTAGTATGAAATTATTTAGGACCTTTTATAGCATGTTTTATAGGTAACATCATATTTTTAATCTTTGTTACCTATTCTGGATTACCTACATCTAATATGAGGTAATTTAAACGGTAAGTAATACCACGTCGAAAAAGCTATTTTGTTTTACGTTTTTCGAAATTGATTTTTATATTTAGGTACTTAAACATGTATGATAATCTTAAATTATTTTAAAATTATAACCACAATTAGTAACAAAAGGTTTCCAAACCAAACTTTTAATAAAGAAGGGTTTCAGAAGTTATAATTTCCTAAAACATAATTGAAAATGGAAGAGTTGGTAACTGAATGAGTATAATATGAAATTTTATATTGACAATATTTTTCCAGATCAAGAAGCTCTGGACCTTAAAAAAAATGTAATCGTTTTACGTGCTTGTATCAGGCACTTTTTATATTATTTAATATGACTTACAAAAAAATCAGTATAAAAGTAATGAATTACATGAAGGAATTTTATTGTAAATAAAATATTTTGCTCGAATAAAATAAATAAAAATTGTAAATATACATATAAATACAAATTTAAGGAAGATGTATTGGATTAGTGCCCATCATCAGTGTCAATATCTTGCACAATTAGAAAAAAAGTATATCTTCGTAGGTGAGGAACCATAAAAAAATTATTTGAAAGGAATTCGTCAAAGTATAAGTATAAACAATTAAAATTATAAAAAAAATATTTCTAATTTTAAATGCTACTTTAGGATTAGATTTTTTCATTTTTTTTATATATTATGTTGATAAGGTGAATAAGTTTTATGATTATAATTATATAATTAATAGTAGTATTTAACTATGTAATTATATAGTACTTTCAACTAAAAGCTTTATAATTTAATTATCACCATCGGATAAATCCGTATTCATTTTAATCTCAACAAGGCTACTAATTTCTTTATGCATTCTCTCCAAGTGTCTAGCCATGTGCATTTTTTGCTTGGCTTTGTAAACACAATAAGGACACTTAAATTGCGGCTCTTTGCCACATTCCCATTTCTGATGATTGCGGAGTGAACTTTTTAGCTTATATATTCTTCCACAATCAGGACAGTCAAAACCTAAACCATCGTTGAATTTTTGATTTTTCGACGCGTCTGAAGTCGAACTGAGCGCTTGGAACATAGATTCCTTCATGTTTTCTCGTAAAAGCATCATTGGAAGTGTTAAATGATCCGGAAATGTTTCGGAAGGACGACTGACATAAGACAGATCTGAAACAAACACATGTATTAAAAACACAAAAGGAAGAATAAAACAGATAATTAAAAATAAAACCAAAACAATGAGATAAACAATAGGAAATAAAATTAAAATAAATAAAAAATAATGAAACGCCTTCAAGTATTCCATTTACTTACTTAAACCCTATTCCAGATTCCAACACCTAAAATTTGCACGTAATAGTATTTGTTCACTAACATATATATTTACTTACCTTGAGTATTTACAACATAATTCACTTATTTTCAAATTCTGTAGAAAACAGATATAAAAACGAATCCAACCCAAGTTTCTAATAAAAATATTCTAGTGAAGAACGGTAAAAATAAAAATGTATTAATATTTATTTTTTGAAAAATAATCACAAAAACAAACCAACATTAAAATGGAAATGATAAATAAAAATCAACACTATAGCAAATAATTGTAAAAAAATTTTCTCGAAAAGAATTATCTTTGCTTTAATAATTAATGTATTAGAAATTAAACGAGAACAATAAATCTTAAGAAATATCATCTAATAAGTAATTAAAAGCACAATAAGGAAGGGGGTATTTATGCATATATAACACTAATACAAATATTCAAATCGTTCTATTCTAAATTACTGTGTTTGTTCTAAGTTTTAAGTAATTGTATTGCTCTGCGGTTTTCACTTGTAATAGTAAACTAAATATTTTCGGATTGATGCAGTTTAAGACCGAATACCAAGAAATATATTATTAAAAATATTTTTACAATATAGTGTATCCCCGGATGGACCTAACTATGCTTGTAAACTTCCTTATTTCGCATTTTAGGAAGACAGGTCATTCTTCATAAAAAGTTTTGCTCCATCTAGCAAGTCCTCAGCCACTATCAAAATTTCGAAATAACATACAGGGTGGTTAGAAAACGAGACTACGTGAAATTTGATTAAGAATAAAGTATCTTTTATTTGAAAGGAAAGTATAAGTATTACTGGGAAAAGATATTTGAAATTTCAATAGAACCTCACATATCTAATCTGAACGTTGCATCTCAAAGTTGGTTTTTTTATCTTTATTAAGATAAATAAGTAATAGGTATAAATTTTGCCAACGTGGTTATCGCAGTTGTCTAATGAAAACAAATGCAACTGAGAATTTACTCAAATGATTGATTTCATGTCAACTAATTGTTAGTCAATGTTTGAATTATGTTGTCTCTAAAGCAACGAATTTATTTAGTGAAATGCTACGGTATCGGTGAAGTATGATATCGCTATGCAATTGAACTTTTTAGGAAATTTCAAACATCTTTTCCCAGTAATACTTATACTTTCCTTTCAAATAAAAGATGAAGCAAAACTTTTTATGAAGAATGACTTTTCTTCCAAAAATGCTCAAATGCACTAAAATGCTATATAAGGAAGTTTACAAGTATAGTTAGGTCCATCCGGGGACATACTGTATATACTGTTAGGGAAGTTATTAAATATCTAGTATATACAGTGTGTCCACTTAAGTTGGAATCATATGGAAAAACATTTTATTATTGGTTTTAGGAAAAAAAGTTATTCTTGATAAAAAGTTCTGCTTGGTCCAAAACTTAAAATGCAACCGTCAGATATCAATTTTTTGAAGCCGTATACGAGGTTTGTCAAAAAATATGAATTCTGCTCAAGAGCAAAGTAAATAAATGAAAATTTAATTATGTTTATTTTTATGTATTAATGTTGTTTGTTCACTAATTATTTTTTGTTTAAATTTTCCTAGTTCAGGAAATACAATTGTTATGCATCCTTTACGTATGTATTTAAATTGCTAAATTCTTCACAAACATCAAGAAAAGGAAAGGTTATCATGTTTATAGTAGCTAAGAGAGATAATGTTTCAAAACTAAACGTAATTTATAACGCTTTCAAATATTTAGAATCAATGTGTAGAAAAGTTAGCAAAAAATAATAAAATCTGATTTTTCATGATAGATCGGTGTAATTGCATATTTGAATGTAATTTTCAATTCTAATCAACTTTTGTCGATGAAAATTTTCGATTTTGTAAAAAATTGAAATACTTTACTCTTGAGCAGAATTCATATTTTTTGAGAAACCTCGTATACGGCTTGAAAAAATTGATATCTGACGGTTGCATTTTAAGTTTTGGACCATGCAGAACTTTTTATCAAGAATAACTTTTTTTCCTAAAACCAATAATAAATTTTTTTTCCATATGATTCCAACTTAAGTGGACACACTGTATGTACTGGCAATAAATAAATAAATAAGCATGAATTAATTAAATTTTTTGAAACGTAGTTTTCTCAAGAAGATCCAAAAAAATGGTATTCTTAAGAAACGGGCTATAACGATACTTTTAAAAATATGAGAGAAAGTTCGCAAAACACTCTAATTAGAAACTAAATAATAACATTTGCGATATCAATTAAAACATTTTTTTGTTTATTTTCAAAAGTAGTTTTATATAAAAATAGTTTAACACTAATAAATTTCGTCCAACCTTAGACGAAATATAAATAAGCAAATATGTATATTGGGTTTAAATTATTTATCGATAAATTTCTTAGACAGACTGGCCTCGCAAAAATTAAATTACTACATATTGTGTAATTAAATTAATTTCTGACTCGTTCAGCTTCTATACTAAACATACTAAAAACATTACTATTCATATTTTTATTTATTCTTTATGTATATATACAATTTTATAATTTTTATTCTTAGCTTAAATCACTACCAATGAAAATATTATGTATCCTATCCATATGCCTCGTGTAATTTCCCTTTCGATTAGATTTATAAGGGCACAAATTACATTGAAACTTGAGTTCTTTTCCGCAATCGGTTTGTACATGACGGTACAAACAATATTCACTTTTATATACTTTAGAACATTTGAAACATCTGTGTTGTAAAAACTCATTTTGACCTAAAAATGTGTATATTAATAAAACAATTGTTATTTTTCCTACTTACAATATATTTGAATAATCTTCCTGTAAATAAATTGAAATAAAACTTAAAATATTTAGTAATGTTTAATAACACTGATCCTAACATTTCTTGAGGTATAAATAAACAAATTATAATTTTATAAAAAAAGTATCTAAAATATTACAAATTTCATAATCCATAATTTGAAAATTTCTGGTTTCTTGTCTGCTTTCCAACTAAAATCTAAACGGAAGTAGTCAATTGCGGAAACAGTTTTAGCCGGGAAACCGAAATCAATAATAAGTGAGAAATTTATTCATTTCTCTTTTTTATTGGTGGATATGGTGCCGTGCATTGTAATCATATGTCTACTAACGCTTCCTTTCCATTTTGATTTGTAGGTGCATAATTTACATTTAAATTGATGAGCGACTTTTCCACATTCGATTTTTAAGTGTCTGATCAATGTATTTTTATGTTTGTACAATTTGGAACATTTGTGACATTGAAATTCACCTAAAACGAGCACATGTTAAATAATGTTCAATTATATAAAATGAAAACAAAAATAAAAATATGTCACTACATAATAGACTTCAGTAGTTATATGTGTATCGAGTTATGTTATATACAGTTAATATTTTCGCAGGGTGAATTCGCAAGTGCTAAGTTTAGCGCCCCTCCACAAAATTTAATGAAAAAATATACCGCGTGTTATAAAATTATATCCCCAAATATTACTAAAATTACGTAATAAAAAGTTTCAATTTTACAGACTCCAATATTTTATTTAATGCGTTATTGTTGTGATGGTTGAGAATTCAAATTCATACCAGTTCCGTGATGTACGACTCTTATATGTTGAATTAAATTACTCTTCAAGTGTGTCTTTTTATCACAGATAAAGCACTGGTGCATTGGTTCCTTTTGGCATTCATATTTAAGATGCCTTTTTAATGACCTGGAGAATTTGTATGATTTTCCGCACTGACTACATTCGAATCCTGTAACTGAAAATAACAATAAATGTTAGTAAAAATAGAAGAAAAAGTATATTTTTATGTGAATGCTGTTTACAGGAAAATTTTTTGCATTGCTATAAAAAATTAAGGTAAACTATGAAAATTTTAAGATATCAAAATACGTCAGCCGAAAGAAATTTCATAAACTTTAAACCGTACACATCCAACGATTTTAAATAAATGTTTTTAAACTAAGACATCAGTCAAATTAATGATGATTAATCACCAATATTTGTATACAGCCTGTTCACGGGAACATTCTACAATGGCTAACTTTTTTATTTAAAGAGATACAAACTTGGTTAAATGGACAAAGTTTAAGTACTTATGTATTTTTATTAATTTACATAATTTCAAATGTCCATTATTGAGTTACTATTGAAATAATTTATTATATTTAAATTTATTTTAATTTTTAAATTTACATTTTTTTTTATTGATATACTGAATTGTTTTAAAATTAAACTTAATAATGGTCGAAATACTCGGCTAGGTTTTTTCCACGTTTTTCCTAGCCTTACAGCAATAGCTGGATTATATAGAAGTCGTAACGTGGGACGCAATAGGGTTTAGGAATTGTAAAGTTTCTCTTTCACAAAAATAAAAAACCCATACAACCTAATCCTAATATACATATAATTTGCGAATATTCCTTCCCCTAATTACTTTACCACAAAAACTTAAATACAAAAATTGTAGAGCATTAAAAATAGGTCCCAATTTTTTTCTTCTGTGCTTATTAACACCCTCAGGGACTGCACAATTAAAGGAAAAAGAATTGAAGAAATGATACGAAATAGCAACAGCCGTGACGTGTGACAACCAAAATATCAAAATTCATTCATTTGATACTAGAATTTGACAATTTTAGTAGGGGCGTTTAAATCTGTTTTAAGTATAGTTAAAACCTATGCTCGTGTGCAGAACAGAAAAAACGTGCTGAACACAGTAATACCATTTAATAAAGTTGAATTTCTCTTCTTGGCTATAGGAATTCATTTTAAGAATCAGCAAACTTATTTTGTTTGTCAAAACGTGACAGGTATTATTGCTGTCAGGATTCATGGCTGGTACTATTTATCGGTTCATTCCTAATACTTTTTCTTCAAGTCTAGCAGGACCAAAGGTGTTAGAAAATAAATAACAAAGAATCTAGATACATTGTTTTGTTGTCTACAATTTTTGTATTTAAGGTTTTTGTGGTAAAATAATTAGGGGAGGGAATATTCGCAAATTATTAGTTTTGCATGTAAAATCCCTATGTACGAAAATCCATTCTACACCCGGTATGTGTAATTTTCAGTTTAATCAGTCAAATGGTTTCTAAGAAATGAGGCCGGATCCATATTTCTGGGACACATATATTAAATAAAATTCAGATTATAATATAAATTTTATTCATAAAAAAATTTATTATAATCCACTATCACGACTTGTATCAGATCCTTCATCAGATGAGCTGCAAACATAAAATCCTTAAATAAACAATAAACATTTTTTGGCGAGTTACCGGTTATCACTGCTCCGGTATTAAATGGTAATAGGTGTCCAAAGTAACCAGGTCGTTGACGCAAAAATGCGTTGGTATTTGTGGCTGGTTATACATAACCTAAAATATGTTGGAATTAACATGTGAATGTACTGTGATACTGAGCATAGTACAATGGGCCCACTTTAGAGGCCTAAGTGCTAGTGCGGCCCTCGGACCGCACACCCTCCAAATCTAAATCCAGACTGTGATACTTGAGTTTTAGTGATGGATTTGATAATCACCACCTCTGTATTGTTTTTCAATCAACCCTGTCTTATCATACTTTAATAAAACATTTAACAGTTCATAAAAAGTGTTTTTTTTCAGTCGAAATAATGCCACATATTGTATTTTCTGATAATCGTCTAACCACATGTTATAATTATTTTGGATTCTCAAGTAGATTCTCTTATTAATCATTTATTCATTATCGGCATCCTTCTTCTTAAACTCATGTTCTTACGAATTACATTGGCTATATATTTAATAAATTCGTCACTACTATCAAACATAAAAGTGTCCAAAATAAAACATATTAATATATCACATAAGTTTGACATTTTAAAATAAAAAGGAGGCAATAACAATAAACTAAAAGTTGAACGAATATGAGGTTAGAATCGGCTTCAGAAAAGGACAGCATGAGTTACACAGGTTTCGACCAGTGTATATAATGGTTATAACCATAACGTCATCAATGACGTTTTCAAACGTTACCAGAACTACGCGAAAATGCAGTGGTTGTATTATCGTAAGTAACCGGTAATAACCGGTAACTCGCCAAAAAATGTTTAATCTTATGGTTTTACTTACTCATCGAAAAGATTTCCTAAAGAAGTTAAAAATCTCGCTTTAGTTTCATTGTCTTTGAACATTATTTTCATCCATTTAAATGCCTCATTGCTGGTGCTCTCAATTACGATTCGAGTATCATCTTCCTGAGGTATTTTCACATGGTTTCTTAAAAAAAACGTGGCATTAGGAAAAGACAAGTATCCATCAGCGGCAGAAACATGTAGCATTTTTGGGTCGTAATCGTTAAATGAAACCAAACAGTCTTCAGAGAACGGCATCTTCTCTCTTTTACGCTTCTTTAACTGCAATAATAGTTGAAATTCTCTCAATTTTTTAAACTCTGGCAAATTCCGGTAAGTTTTTGTCTCCATGTTTAATTGTAGATGATAAAGTTGGGTAATTTTTTACTTATCACGTTATCAGTTAGAGTATATCAGTTCTTCTTCTTAGTTTAAGCAATGGTGATTGAGTTTAACCATTCTTTTCTTACACCAGTTACAGCATATAAGTATCTCACGTCTTAATAGGATTACTACCTAACTCAGATTCGAGTGCTTGTTGACTACTTACTACTTATATTTGAAAACCTAGGATGATCATTGATCATCCTAATAGAAAACGCACTCTCAGTATGGCCAACGACAACAAGTTAAAAGTCTCCAGATAGATAATATGAAATCACCAGATATTTTATATAAAAAATAGGGCAATTTCTTTACCAATTGTACAAATTGCAAATCCAAACATTAGTTGTGCAAAGTAAAAGGGAATATTATTATATAAGTATTCTCTTGATTATTTTTACCCCCGAATAATTATTCGATGACACAAAAATAAATAAATTAAAAGAAACTGAGTTTCTGCCTCGCAGGAAAAAATGAGTAGTGGTTATATAAACCAACAAAATTTACTAGGTTTCCTGTCCTATATTCTTAATATTTACTTGCTTTGGCGCTTTTTGGTGTATTTTCAGCATGTTATTTGCTCGTTTGACTAAGGCAGAGTTGGCAACCCTTGCTATACTCTTATTTTGATAGGGCTGATATTCGATACTTCTTAGAGGCATTTCAATACATTTCTTAATTATTTAGAAATTAATATTTTGATACAAAAATTGGCGACATTGGATGAACGATATGAGTGCTTGAATAGCATTCTCCAACGCCTTCTATTTTAAATCATTTTCTCTGTTTCGGCTTTTATTATTTGTTTATATACAGGGTGAGCAATTGGAAGTGACCACCACGTGACCTCAAATTTTAAGGTGGCGACATTGCTAAGTTGGTACTATTTTATAACTATAACCTTAAAAGAAGAGAAGTGTCAAATTATTAGCTTGATCAGTACTTGTATACCTTCAAAATGACTTCTTTTTTTACTTAGAAGAATTACAA
>JAFFZR010005623.1:0-12536 GCA_018397195.1 Lethrus apterus
GCAACGCGATGTTCTTTTATTTTATAATTTATTGTGCGAAATGCGCATTGCAAGGTACTTAAACTTTGTCCATTTAACCAAGTTTGTATCTCTTTAAATAAAAAAGTTAGCTATTGTAGAATAATTCGTGAACACCCAGAATGCAAGAAATTATAGTTTTTTTAACTCCTTAATTAGCGATCCTAGAGAAAAATTTGTTTTATATTTAATTATAGCAGGCAACCAGACAAACTTAAAAATATAAAAATACACAGGGTGTTCGATTTAAAAAATGAATCGTTCTGCTTGTATCTTAGCAACGCGGTGTTCTTTTGTTTTATAATTTATTGCGCGAACTGCGCATTGAAAGGTACTTAAACTTTGTCCATTTAACCAAGTTTGTGTCTCTTTAAATAAAATAGTTTGCTATTGTAGAATGTTCCCGTGAACAGGCTGTATACATAATACGCTATGAATAGTAAATACCGATAATTTTCATTTGTTAAGGAACTGTTATATTACAAATATAAATATTTACTACACAAAATAGCTAACAATGGTGATGATATTCATGGATGTTTGTTATTAATATTTATTATTATTATTATTATGAATTTTTTTTTCAGTCATTTTATAAAATCCTTATATTTTGCAATGAAACAAGTTATAATTATTAAACAAATGAAACGCTTTTTCAAACGCCTTTTTTTATTTCAAGTTATAATAAATTTAAAATTTACAAGACATTTTTCATTATTAATTAATACCGTAGCGAGTACTACCCGTTATCGCACAACCGTGATCTCGTTGGGCTTTTATTGTTATTGATAAGAGAAAATGTTTGTTCGCAAATCTAATTTAACCCAAATATTACCAACATTTTTTACTAGTGTAGAGTCATATTAAAAATTTAATTTTAATTTCTGGAAGAATTTGTGTTTATTTATTTATTTATTTATTTTATTTATTTTTTATTTATTTTTCCTGAAAATTTTCCTTTCAGTGTAAGCCAATTAATACAAATTGAAACATATACTTTTGATGATATTGATCAAAAAGATGGACTTCAGTTACATAAAATAAACTAATTCATTTATTAGCATGTAACGAGATTTTATTTGAAAAATTTCTCATGACATGGCTTTTAATGTTAAAACATATTTTTATGCACGTCTTATTCAGGTCAGTGCTTCTGTTATTTATTTTTTGTTTTTATTGATTCTCATATTTATTTATATTTGGCAGATATTACAGCATATTACCCCATTCTACGCTATACACTTGTTGCGCGAAACCACATGTGTGCAACTGCTAGATTTAATTCGAACAATTGTGAATTTAAACATTGCACGTATAAAAGGTATGTTTTATGAACTAATTCATAATTTTAAGCGTATCTCTTGCATGCATTACTGAACACCTGCATATTAATTAATATGGCATTTATACAAATTTGTTTACAGTAAAGAGACTTAAACTAAAATGAATTTTATTTGATGTGTAAGGAGAGTTCAACAAGTTTTATATGCATTTATAATTTTCTCTTCTGATTGAATGTAAATTAGTTTCTCGTATTGTTTATCATGTCACATATCACCTCTTCAATTACAATTGTTGTGTTCATTCCCCACATCATGTCCTTCCCATGACCACCAGCGGAATAGAGCAGTAAGGTAAGGAATGAAAATGTTATAAAATGGTGAGCAGCGGTATTGACTACGTTGTAGTACTTATAGAAAATGAGAAGGAAAAAGAACATGTGGAAATGATAACGGTGTGTCCTTTCTAATAGGCTGCGTTCTTATTCTTGAATAAACATTAAAAAATCAAGGGATACATTTGTCTTATATTTGTTACTCGACGTGCGACCAATACCCTGAATTTATTCTCCGTCTTTCTGTAACGTCACGTGTGTTTCAATCGTTACTTACTCCACTCCCTTTCATCGCATTTTATGCTAAATTATGATTTTTATCTATACGATTGCTACATATGATAGGAAGATAGATATAAATCACCATAATTTTTATGGTTTTTAAAATGTTGTCAATTTTATATGTTGATTTCAATTTAAAGGAAATGTGATTTTTAGTTTAGCAACTATTTATTTATAAACAAGAAATTTTGGCATATGAAGCTCGAATAAATTGTACGAGTTATTATTTATGGGTTCTTACTACTAACAGCATTAGAAATAAATAGAAGACAAAATAATTAATGTAAATAGATTTTTGCATCTATACCAGAATTATCATCACACAACTTCCACCAACAATGTTTAAATAAAAAGTTAAAATACGCTTTTCCAATTAAAGCTTTATTTTACAATTTTGGGGTAATAAATTGTTGATGGTTAATTATTTTGCAGTTTTTAAGTTTCAACACGTCATCTACGCAAAAGTGGGAATAAAACCAAATAATTGGCAACTTACCATAGCCCATAATTTCGGAAACATTGGCCTACGAGTTTTATTTAGTATTTGAAGTTTGCCTTATTCGTGTGTGTAAACCACATTTTAAGTATGTGTTATTGTTATAGATTATTTTTGCACATTTTTATTATTTTAAAAATGCTCTTAAAAATCGTGTTTTGTCATATTATTCTAGTGATATTGATTGATTGATTGTAAATATATCTTTTATTTTATTAAACGTAACGTACAAGATTACGCGGTTCATAAAACTTAATGTAATACTAATGCTCAGATGTAGAAGATTATGAAATTCTTTTATTATGGATTATGTTTTTAATCTTATCAACTTTTTTTTTTATTAGCAGCGAATGATTTTTACTAAAATTTACCTATGGATTATTTCATACACGTCGTTCAATTTGTCTTGTAGTGTTGTGCGGTCTATACAAGTCTTTACAAATTATAAAATATCTTTGTGTGCAAACAATTGTTCAAATATGTAATGATAAATTCCTGAGTCATTAATTAACTTTTCTTAAAACGCATGCGCGTTAGATTACTTTAGGATTACTTCTTATATATTTGCTATTTTCTTCAGCCACTTTACTAGTACTGATTGATTAACAGTGAGAATTATTAAGTGTTTAGTGGTTATTATGATAAATTCATCGATGGTGTCGGAGAAAATGCTTAGTGGTAAGTTTATAATAAAATCTTTTTTTATTATATTTATTGGAGATATAACAAAATTTGTAATTATAATTATAATGTTTAATTACGTATTTTATCCAATAACTTGTTAGTAACTTTTAATTTGTTAATTGTGTCTTCAGTAACTCTAACTTCTCAGTTAATTCTGCTTACATCCTGAGCTTTTGCTTGCTTAAAAGTTATTTCCTTTCTGTCTGAAAACTGCCATGGCTTTAAAATGAAAATACTTTGTTACAAAGATAACGTATTCAAAATACTTTGTATTCATTTATAAAATAACTGTTTGTTGTTAAACATATCCAAATATTTTTGTTTTAAATAATGGTCAAAGTTTAACAACAGATTTGATTGATAGTGACGGATTTATGTACCGCAGCTATTGTTGATTATTTACTTTAGATAATTAAACTTTACAACTTTTAGAATTGATATTTTATTGAATTGTACATTAAATTAGTCATAGAATCGAATCTTATATGTTGATCAAAATATTTTTTTATATGGTACTTCATATATTGATTGATCGTATACATTTATTTTGTATTTTGATAACACGTATTAAAAAAACCATAGAAATTAAAAACATGCATATTTTTTGTTTGGTTTCTTATATAAATTAATTAATAATAATAATAATTTTTCGATATTACTTTGTTTAATTTACAGGATATATTGAGTTATTATTGACAGAAACAAGACAGGCAACACAAAAAGTTACAAGAACGGACGTGGTTTCGATATATTAATTAATTTTTTAATTTTGTTTTCATAATTTAGGGACATTTAACAATTAAACAAGTTTGTAAGGAACTAAAGCCTTTTTTATTTCTAAATAATAAAAAAAATGATGCAGAACGTTTTTTAAAGAAATGGGACTGACCGACATCGTCGTATCATTGAAATTGGTTGTGTATGCAGGTGCCAATTTCTGTAATAAGCTCTCGTAATTCATACGCCTACGTGACCTTGATTGAAAATTTGATAAAATAAGTGCGGTGTGTAGAGCAGTGTTATTTCTTTTGTATTCATTTTTCAAGATTCTTTTAAAACATGCTTGTGCTAATATGCTACATGTGGTAAAATTTTACGGACGTAGTTAGTATATTAAGTAACTTTCATTCAAATCTTATCATATGAAGATATGATCAAATCTACAAATCAAACAATATCGTATGATCTCCATGCGGCTCATACCACTTTAGACAACACCCCTTTAATATTAATATTTAGTGTGGAGTTCATGATATTTGTTTAGTCCAGTTATGTTTTGCTGAATGGCATAAGGAATTACCACAACTTTTAACTACACGTGTGCTTCGAACACAATTTAACAATTTTTGTATACAAACCAAAATACCCAAAGATAAACAAACATATTTTATAATATGCATTGTTCCAAGTCCGTGGAATATACATAAGACAAACAACACAACATTAAAAAAATCACACACAAAAGACATATGATGGAAATTATTAACAATGTTGTAATTATCGATAAACAAATTAATTACAAAAAAGATTAATTATAAAAATAATATAATAATAATAATATAATAATAATAATATAATAATAATAATATAAAAATACACATTAAATTCAATTTTTTTAAAAACCAGTATACAGTCCGTTCTACAAAACGGGCCCGAGACTATAGCGGCTTCAATTGTGATTCAATCACCAACAAACCATATATATTATTAAATGGGACAGTCTTAGCTACAACTTGGCGAAAAAAATTCTTTATTAAACACCTTCATTTATTTGTTATGAGGTCATCGCCATTTTTTTTAAATGGCAACCTATATTTTTTATGTTTTATTTCGTTATGATTTTTAATTCTGTTTTCAACGGTATGCAAATTTAAATAGCTTGCATAAGAAAAAAATCAAGAAAAACGGCTTTACAATTTTAATAGAAATATGAATGAAATGAACAAATTAATCCAACTAATCCATGATACGGCAAACTTTTACTAAGAAAAGTCGTTCATAATAAGAAATTGTGGCCCTATACAAAATTTCAGAAAGATCTACCTACTTTGATCAAACCGTGATTAAACAAAACAAGACCGTTTGGTCAAAGTAGGTAGATCTTTCTGAAATTTTGTATAGGGCCACAATTTCTTATTATGAACGACTTTTCTTAGTAAAATTTTGCCGTATCATGGATTAGTTGGATTAATTTGTTCATTTCATTCATCTTTCTATCAAAATTGTGAGGCCGTTTTTCTTAATTTTTTCTTATGCAAAATTGTTTACCGTTGAAAATAGAATTAAAAATCATAACGAAATAACAAATAAAAAATATAGGTTGCCATTTAAAAAAAATGGCGATGACGTCATAACAAATAAATGAAGTTGTAGCTAAGACTGTCCCATTTAATAATATATATGGTTTGTTGGTGATTAAATCACAATTGAAGAACGGACTGTATAATCAATAAATTTAATTTTTTTGGGAACTATTGTCTCAGAATTGAGCTTTTTGCCATACGCAAAACGGATTTAATAATCAATGCTTTATTCAATCAAAAAAGCTTACTTTTAAAAAATTTTAGTTTGAAAGCTGAACGAAAAGCTCCACTGGAACATTCCTAGAATAAGGCTCAGTTTGATAAGCTTCTAATAGTAAATAGTATATGTTGAGTTTAATGTTTTGGTTTCACCAAATTAAAGCTTTAATTCAAAAGTTTCCTTCAAAAATTTTTATATTTAATTGGTTTTTCATTGAGCTTTTTATTAAAATATCGGCAAAATAAGTTAAAGCATGAAAAACAGATTGAAATTTACGAAAACTTATTGATACGCAATAAATTTTTTTGGGAAATTATTGTCAAAGGATTAATTATTTTTGAGCTTTTGATAAGAAATATTTATACTTGAGCTTTCTGCTCAAAGCAAGCAAATTAAAGCTCAATTCAACCGATTGAAACTCAAAAAAGCTGTTTGAGAATTAATAGTAACGGCATGAAAACAAATGTGGAGCTTTTATTTGAGTTTCATTAAATGAAAACTTGAATGCAAAAGCTTTGTTCAAATATTTCTATATTATCAGAAATTACGTGGATTTTTATTGAGCTTTTTATCAAAATATTGTTCAATGTTAAAGCTCAAAAATAGACTAAACTAAATTTTGAAAAATTGTCTCCAGATTTAATTATTTTTGAGATTTTGCCGAATGCTCTAAAAAAGCTTCACTACAAAATTTTTGCTCAAAAACTCAATTAAATCCGTTACGTACAAATTTTCATTTAACCTGTCTGCTGACAAACAAACTTAACAATCTAAAACTCCAATCAATTAATTTAAACATAAAATCCACTACAAAGCTCGAAAATTGTCTTTTATTATTGAGTCGAAATTAATTGAAAATATCGTTTTCCCGAGCTTTTTGTCTAAATTAAGCTTGCACACATTTCTCGACGTCATCGTCTTAACCAAAAATTCCTTTATTTTTTATTAAATATTTTTCTAACTTGTTTTTTTTTTAATTTGAAATTTATTTCTTTTTAAATTAGGATCTTTTATTCCCCTCTTTGCTTCTTTTTGCTTTTATAATGCATTTTTTATGTATTTTTGTATGTTTTTGTTTATTTTTTGTACTGATTTTTTAATATTTAATTTTTTTTAATTTGAAACCCATTTTTTTCGTTACGTAGTGAATTATGACTTTTTATTTTTCACTTTCACTCCAAAATATTTAAAAAATTGACATGCATGCTATGTTAATATGAGAAGGGTATAATGGGAATCATCAAATTTAAACGCTGTCTGAGAAAAAAAAAAAAAAACAAAATATAAAATATAAAAATCTAAAACATTAAAACTACAAAAATAGAGAAAATTATAAACAATTTGACTCAAAAACTATTTGATATAAAAATGTTCGAGTTCATTTTATTTTTATTCAAACAATATTGCAATTTTATAATTAATTAAAAAAAAAAAAAAAAAAAAAAAAAATGTATTTTTGGTCGAAATTTTTTAAATTTTCGTATTTTCATCTGATACTATTTCAGTTTGGAAAGTCAGTTTAAATTAATTTATCAGAGTGTTATTTGGTGTACTTTTTCTTTGAAATTTCATAATTTAAATAATAATCAAGAAAAAAAAAAGAGATAATTTAAATATGTATTGTCAATTTTCTCGATGTTCAGAATCGTAAAATTAACATTTTTACGCCGACCACTAATTTAACTTATTTTTTCCATTTATATTATTTATTTATTTTATATTTCAATTTGTGTATTTTTTCTTTTTCTATATAATTATAAATGACATTTTGTCATATTTTAGATTTGTAATTTTTGTATTTTATGTAATTGTAAACATTTTTCTTTCTCACCAATAATTTTTATTTTGTCCCCAATTAAATTTTTTTATATTTTTGCATTTTTTATTCAGCGCTCTTTTTTCTATTTTTTCTATTTTTTAATACAATTTTCTATTTTTTTTGTGCCGGAAATTGCGATCTTTTATTATAAGCCCCCCCCTCCCAATAAACATTTGTTTTTTTATATAAATTTTCCTTGACGTTAAATCGCTAACCATTTTTTTAAATTCTTATTTCTACAACTTAAAATTTTTTAAAATTAAATTGTCAAAAATAAAGATTTTTTTAAACCCGGAATTTTTTTGCAGGTTCACAGTAACATCGACGACAACCAATTTCTAAGTCCGGACGATTCCATATCTTTATCCCTGGAATATTACCAGTACCATATGGACGAGACGGAGCAGAGCACCAAGAGTACAAATACGCCAACCGTTGACTTGAGTACGGACTCGAGAACCGAAATTACCAAAAATAACGGACGAAGACCCAGCGATACGCCAACCAACGTTGACAGTAATAAAGATGACGTCAAAAAGGAAGACGTCGCCGAGAATAAAGAAAATGAAAGCAAAGAGGAGACGAATGAGTCGGAAGCGAAGGAGGAAAAAATGAGAGATAGGAGATATCTTCAGTGTCCTGCGGCGGTTTCCATGACGCATTTGCAGAAATTCCTGCGGATGAAATACGCACTTTCGCAAGAGCATAAAGTAAGTAGAATTTTATGTATTTATACATAGTTTTGAATAATAAAAAAACATTCTTATTATTTTGTTTACTGACAAAATTTTTAATTATTTTAATTTTTCTACTTTTTTCCACTCAAATATACGTTTAGTGACCTCTATATATTTTTGTTTACATGATAAATTATTTGATTTTTTAAAATTTTATGTTTAAGATTTTTCATGATTTTTTTAAATCAAATTTTTCGATTTTTTTGGAAAGAAATATTAGTCATATAAATATTTACAATTAAAAAATTGTTGTTTTTATTATTATTTTTTTTTATTGTAATTTGTCGTAATTAGAATAACTTTTTTTTTAAACTTAAACTTGGCCCCCTTAATTTAATATTTTTTTGGTAATTTTTGAAAACTATTCTTACCAATTTTCGGCCTAGAAAAAATTTCACAGCTATTTTTTTATTTTAATGTTTGGTTTTAATTGTAACGAAGGTATTTTACAAACATTTAATGTTGGTGCCCTTAATTTTCTATTTTTTTGTAATATTTTTCAAGAAAAATCTTTTCACTCTTATATTTTATTATCAAATTATCATTTTTTTATTAAAAGAAAAAACAACAACAAACACATCTAAACTGGACAAAATATTTTTGCCGCCCCTAACGTCCCTTTTTTCCATTTTTTAGTAATAATTTTTTCACATTTTTTTGTTGGACTTTTAACACAATAGATAATTTTTTCGTGATTTTGTGGCATTTATTTATTTCCTTGAAGTTTCTATTTTTGAATTTATTTTTCGAACTTCCATTTTAGTTGCGAAACCATTTTTTAAAAATATTTAATTAACACAGAAATTAATTAATAACATATAGTTTTTTATTTTTTAAAATTTCTCGTTTTCCTAAATTATTTTATTACAGGGTCGATTTAATCACAAAAATTAAAATTGGTTGTTCCCCATATTTAAGATTTTTATTTAATTTTTTTTTATTATACTACACATGTCTGTATTAATAATGGTTATTTCACATCCTATAATAATTTAATTTTCGCGCCCCTCAATTTTTATAATTCAATATCGGGCATTATTATAATCAAAATTTTATTTTGCGCCCCCTACTGCAGTATCCTCTTTTTTTGCACTTATCGAAATTTATTTTGTATTTTTTTATAAATAGGTAATTTTTATAAATAATATAAAAACTAATTGTAATTAAAAAACGCTCATTTCTTATGCCATTTAAAAAGAAACTAAGTTTTACTGTTTTGTAAAATATAAATTACAAAAAAATATATACAGGATGAGTCACCACCGATGGGACGGAGTTTTAAAGCGAAACGGCATATATTCTCCAACTTCTGTTGCAGGTGGATTATGTAAGTCAATAAGGGCTACATTTTAAAAATATTTTCAAATATACAGGCCGCTCCAAAAAAGAGTGACATATCAAAGTTATACTTTTTCTTATGGAACATCCCGTATTTCAACACATTTTTGAATTGTACGTAAAAAATAAGCCAGACTTTCATAAGGGTTCCCTATACCTAAATACTAAGTGTTCTGATTTATTTCGATTTTTCTTAAAATGTAAGGTTTTCGGAAAAAAAATATTACCCCCAAACGAAAATAATTATGACAAATTTGCTTTTAGACCTAGATAATAGACCAGTCCCTTAATTTATTTAGTAATCTACTACTACAACTTTCTTTACAGGCTGTTCAAAATTTTCAGTACCATTATTAGCAAATTCATAACCGTAATATCGGGCTTATTTTAAATGGATTTTATAAGTTTATCGTGCAGCAAATTTAATTGTCTTTCAAACTGTATGAGGTTTCCCTATACCTAAATCTTTAAGTTTTGAAGGTATTTTGGGCGTACCATCTAACTGCAACCACATTTTTCGTCTAATATTTAAAGGAATATTTCCTAAAAGTGCCCAAAATATTGAGTTTTATGCAGTATGCTGTATTATAATTAATGTAATCAATGTTTATGGCGCGATGACTAAAATACACAGAAAACATTTCTGATCGAGACCGTAGTAATTTTATTTGAAACATTTATAAAAATATTTCTAGTGACCACTGAAATCTAATCTAACATAATGACTAATTTATTTATGTAGTAAATAATGATTATGTAGTAATAAATTACCATCATAATTTTTAATTAGATAGGTAGGTATAGTTTTGGGCACTTTTAGGAAATATTCCTTTAAATAAAATAGACGAAAAATGTGGTTGCAGTTAGATGGTGCTCCCAAAATACCTAAATAACTTCAAAACTTAAAGATTTAGGTATAGGGAAACCTCATACAGTTTGAAAGACAATTAAATTTACTACACGATAAACTTATAAAATACATGTTCCATTTAAAATAAGACCGATATTACGGTTTGAATTTGCTAATAATGGTACTAAAAATTGTGAACACCCCGTAGAAAAAGTTGTAGTAGTAAATTGCTAATTAAATTAAGAGACTGGTCTATTATCTAGATCGAAAAGCAAATTTGTTATAATTATTTTCGTTTGGGGGTAATATTTTTTTTTCGGGAACCTTACATTTTAAGAAAAATCGAAATAAATCAGAACACTTAGTATTTAGGTATAGGGAACCCTTATGAAAGTCTGGCTTATTTTGTACGTACAATTCAAAAATGTGTTGAAATACAGATTGTTCCATAAGAAAAAGTATAACTTTGATATGTCATTCTTTTTTGGAGCGCCCTGTATATTTGAAAATATTTTTAAAATGTTGCTTTTATTGACTTACATAATCCATCTGCAACAGAAGTTGGAGAATATATGCCGTTTCACCTTAAAACTCCGTCCCGTTGGTGGTGACTCACCCTGTATATATACAAAAAATATATAAGTGACAGGGGGGCCCGAAATTAAAACTTGTTCAATGATTTTTGAAATATATATTTGTTTAAACAAAAAAAAAATCGCGTAAATGTGTAGGAAAATGTTAAGTAATAAAAGCTAGGGCACGCAAGTAAATAATGTTCTTTATATTCGTGTCCATATGCTTTTAATTAAAAAAAAAAAATCAGAAGCCCTGTTAACAGTAAATTTAATAAATAATGAAGGTTACCATTTTGTCTACGTAAATAATCGCAGCAAAAATAATAGATTTTTGTAAAAAATGTCATGGGGGCGCCATTTCTACATTATTGTTTGTACATTATTTTTTTATTATAAAAATAATAACAGACAAAAATTAATATTAGAAAATTGTAAAAATTAACAAACAATAAATTAATTGTTTTGTTTCATTTTGGTTGTTTTCTCTAATTTTCATAATTTTTTATTATTTTAAACAGTGCCCTTTTTTACGTGAATTTTTATATATTTATTTTTTAATCGAAATTTCCAAACACAAAAATATTTTAATGCAACGTTCGAATTTAAAACGCATTAAGATCGCTCAACGTACCGCAACGTTTGTTATCGCGTACGCGTCACAAAAACTGCTGATTAACATTTCCTATTATAGAGCTGTCGCCGTCTACTTTTGACGAGTCTCATCGTTCGCGATCACGTCTGTTGCGAAATGCGCATCGTTCGAAATTATTACGACGTTTCTTTCGCTTTCAGGTCGACATCATCTACGAGGGTGAGGTGCTGCCCTCCGATTTCAGCCTCATGGACGTTGCCTACACGTTCAAGTGGCAAAGGGTGAGTGTAATTCGATTATTCGTAGAAAATTTAATTACGACCCCAAGCATTGCAGTTTATTGAATGTATTTCGAGGCGATATCTTCGTACACAAATTTCTTCAAAATTTTGTCTTTCATGAAGAATTTTTTTTATTTTGATTGAATAATCAGTTCGATGCTTTCAATTAAAATAAACTTGTTGACAGAAATAATAAACAATTTAAGATAACAAACGATTATTGCATAAAGGAATGTGTAATCCAAACAAATAAATGCGCGTACGATTCGTTTTTGTTCGCTTCCGCACGTCGCGAAAGCAATGGCGTAACCGGATATATCTGCATCGGTATCGCAAACAAATGAAAAATTAATCTCTGTTCGTTTAAATTTTTCATGTGAATCGTTTATGTTACGCTTCTTGAAATTTAGAAACTTTTGGAAAAATGAGAAAAACATTGATAAAGTAAAAATGAGTGGTGAAAGCCATAAAAAAAAATTTCGCCACCAAGAATGAATTTTACTAAAAATATTTTTACAAAAAATGATTTTTTGCTTATTGTTGTTAAATTTATTTTATGATGATTTTACGAACATTTTAACCAGTGGCGTAGATATTGCAGATGGTGATCCCTCCTCCAGCTAAATTGGTTTCCAGAATAAAATTGTGAAAACCTTTATCAAATAATAACAAAAATATTTTTTTTTTATGGCAAGCCAACCTGAATATTTAGAAATGATTTAAATG
>JAFFZR010005625.1:0-12528 GCA_018397195.1 Lethrus apterus
ATAGAAATCTTGATGATGATAGGATACGATGATAGAAGGCGCAGTCATGCAGAAGTACTCGATTTGTTTAATGCGATTGGACGTCGAGGACGTATTGAATGGCCACCGCGATCACCTGACTTAACCCCACTAGATTTTTTTCTTGTGGGGTTACCTGAAGAGTCGTATTTACCTCGATAAACCAAATAACTTGAATGAACTAGTGCAACGGATTCGAGAAAAAACAGGAAATATTCCTCGCAAGTTCATTTTGAATTCAGTTGAAGGATTTTCTAATCGAATTTATTACTGCTAAGAGGCGAATGGGGAACAGTTTGAGCATCGCTTATAAATGATTCTTGTACTAAATGAACTTCATAAACCTAAAACACGGTTTCAACAGTCTGATGTTACATTACAACATAAACTAACCATTGTTTTCAGTGCTAACTGGATCTTCAGTTATCCAGTTAATACCTACTCCCAATCTTTAATTTACAATAGCGAAGTTATCGTTAGAGATAACTATGGCAAGTAGCATATCGCTACTTGAAAATACCTTTCAAACGGTATGCGATTTGACCACACTTCCTATTTAAAAAAAGTGCAGCTCCCGACCTTGTTAGTTAAAAAAATAATAAAACTGTGGAAATAATAGAAGGCTTTGTAAATAGCATGCATATTAATTTTTATCGATTTAGCTTGAATAGTTTTGAAATAACAAGGCCGGTTCCATACATTTGGTACGCACTGTATGTATTAATTTCATATTGATGTGATGTTTACATAGCACACATATAATATTACTTTGAGAAATTGATCTTCCTGGGTTACGATGCGTATATCTCAAAGTAAATAAATAATACAAGACATCTAATTTAATTCCATCAGATAAGTGTACAAATCCAATGCTTGCTTCTGGAATGGGAACTGAGTGGTATTAAGTCTAATCTGATGAAGGAAGATGAGAAGTCATCTTCGGCACACCGGGAGTACTCAGATTGGGCCATCCATCTACGCGAAATTATTCATAACTTACACGTATCAGTCACATCGTCATTTCCACGTGATTGCCTCTCAGCAACTGATGAGAACTGGTATCGGTTTCAATTCGGAGATTCTTTCTTTCAAACCAGTAGGACATATACATATTTATTTCATTGCCATATTTTTTTAAATAAATATATTTTTTAAATGAACATAAATTTTAATTGGAATATGTAAACAAGTTATAACTATATTATATTAATTTACATAAAATATATCAGTTAACAAATATTTATACAATATGGCATTGAGATTTGATAAAATAATTTATAATTATAATTTACAAGAAAAGTTGGGTACAGAAATATTTTGTAAATCTTGTAAATATTTCAACAAAAATAGCACACTTTTCTTGGTGCAGCTACTTCCATATCGAAATTTTACCGTAGGGAATGATTATGGTAATTTTTTTTTAAAAACAATTGTTTTCCAAAATACTTATCTTTGTTTTATTAATAAACACTAGAGGAGAACACTAAAGGTCGAATATGGCCAGGTTGAGCATCACCTCATCAAATAAAGTTCTCAGGCTGATCGACACTGCTAATTGGCTTGAGGACTAATGGAAAGTAGGGAGACTCTGCAGGCTATCGAGGAATAGTACATTGGGCCCAACTACACTACGCAATGTCAAGTACTAGAACTAACGATATAGAGATTACAGATTATTATTTAACTTTAAACAAACTTAAAAAAATATTTGACTTTAGTTTCGCTTTTGTATTTTAGTACGTTATTTGCTTTAATATCTTCAAACTGTTTAGTTTTTTTTAATTTATTTTTTTTTTATTTATTTTTATTTAAATATACAATGCCCAAGATGTCCTTTTCTCGTTTTTTTATTTCAATTTTGGTAATTTTTGATCGGATATTTTTAGGTATATTTATGTTGTTTCACCATCAAGTGTTTTTGTCATTTTCTACATTTCTGTTCTGTAGTATACATTATAACAATTTAATTTCCTCCATCAGGTCTTAAAGTTGATATTTGTATCTCGTGATCAGTGAACTTTTTTTCGAGAAAGTGGCTTTGCTTCAAGTTTTGTAAACTTTTCCGTTATGTAATCATAACTTGGAATTTAAACTAACAACCAACTTTGACACAATCTATTAGGCAAAGTATAAACCAAAGGTCTATAAGGGGTAAAGCCACCATGCAACTTTTAAAGAATCGATTTTTTTTTTTTTATTAGCTTAAAACCTTCCTCAAACCATCAAGAATAAGAAAAAAATTCTAGTAGTTAAAAAAAATCTCGAACCGTTTCTTTGCGAAGGCGCCTCGCGGCGCACCAAAGGCATGTCGCGACGATTACCGCGCGCTGGGGTTCTGACTTGTCTGACAGCTCGAATTGCCTCAAAATCGGAAAGAAAAGAAGAAGATGAACTCAACGTTGATATAGAAGGCCAACTATACGGTGCAGGCAGCACAGATTGAAGGTATAATTTTCCACCGTAAAATGTTACCCACAACTTTAAACGCGTTTTTCTCGAATCACCATTGTTCAACTTGGGCGAACCGATAGCGGCTACAAATCTTTATCGATTGCCTTCAAATTTTGAGGGTATTTTATACATATATAATCTAGTAGACCACGTAGGATTTTTAGATACGCTGTGAACTTTTTTTTATATAAACAATCAAATATGTAATTTTTACGTGAAAAACTGAACTTTCTATTCATATGCTCACCATTTTTCGGAAAATCGATATTTTCAAAATTCCATACGTGGTCCAGTAGTTTAATATATATTAAAAGGAACTTTCTTGGATTTTCGTTCTAGGTTCACATTTGGGGGTACAGTCGGTTCGCCCATTTTGGATCTACAAGGAAACTCATCTTAGAAATCGAATTCTGGAGCAGCCATTTTTCAGTCAAAAATTAAAAAAATATACATTTTTTTGGTACTTATAAACACACTTCATGAAGTACTTCATAAGAAAATTCGACAGGTTTTACCGTACACCTAAAAAAAATTCCTAAAATTGTCCTTTCATTTAGACGCGCATGGTGGCCTTGCCCCAAGATATGTCGATGTTACATTCATCATATAGTATAAAAGAATGTACGGACATTTCCACTCTATATCCCCTGTACCGGATTTGAATATCCTTTCCAAGGATAGCAGTTTTTTTATTATGTCCCTGTGATATATATTGGCGAAATAAAGATAAAATCTCAAAATGAAAACTAAAAACAGCGTTAATAACAATGAAGTACTAAATTATTTTTTAAAATCAAAATAAATCCATTTAACACATCTACTTAATGTACGCATCGAAGATAACAGTTACATACTTAGTCATGCAACGAACACTCGACAAAATAAATGATGTCTTTGGAATATTATTATGTCGTGCGTAATAAATTACGTCCTATAGTTTTCTTCGTACAGGTGTTCATCAGTATGAATAAATACAGTTTTAAGTCGTGATTAAACAATGAGCAAAAATGTGGCGTTACTTATGGAGAAATCCCGTTTCTGCGCGTTCTAGTGTACCAATCAATTCCAAAATTGAATGTATTTAAACTCAACATAATAGCGATTGGAAGCGTTCATTTTAGAAATGAAAAATGTATGAATGCACGCGAATCAATAACCTAAGCTTTGATTGGGGAGCGCAGCGCAAACGTATTTTAACGTGAAAAGCCGCGCATGAGCTGTCAATACGCCTCTGTGACCATTTTTAACGGTCGATTGTTTTACGGTTTGGAATTGTAATTTGATTAGAAAAACACAGCAATTATTATAATAACAGTAATATTTGCAGAAAGAAAATTAAATGCTTGCGATAATTGATGTTTAAGTTATTTATGATTTCGTTAATTAAGGTTCAGGTAACGCTTTTGATTAGGAAGTTAAGGACGTAAATTGAATTTTAGTTTTATTAAAAATTATTTATATATATATATATATATATATATATAGTAATTGTTACTTTGAAATGACATTAAGAGATCTTAGATTTATGTTCAGATTAATACAATGAAATAATAAAAAAAAACATGTCCAAAGCTTTGTATAGGTAGTAAATAGTTGTTACCATGCATAATGGAGCTAATAAACACTAAATTTACGGAAAATCACTTATTTACATTTTACACACACACACACATATACAATTTTCTCCTATCGTCCATTTTCATTAGTATATCCACCCCATCCATAAATTTATTCATGTTTTTCCTCCAATTCCCCGCCCTTTCCTCTCATCCTTTCTTAGCCATGTCCCCTCCATAAAATCTACTTCCCATAGCGACGGATGCTTTTGTTGTATTATTAAAACTCAACCCTTCGAAACTTATAGAAGAAGGCTTGAATTTGTATTTGAACGATAAGGGGGCGCGGCACGAGAAACCTACACATCCTTGCTCTATACCTTCTTCATCGTACTTGCTTTCTCTCTCAGCACATCTAAATTCTGCGATTAAACATTCTTACATTGATCTTCCACCCTCCAAACATGCCTGCTTCCTCCTAAACACAATTTTCGTTATGCCTTTCATTATACCTTGTATTCGGGATCCTATTATATCTTTCTTGACTTTATGTACTCGATATATATGTATAAGGAAGTAAGAGCATTTTTCCAATTAAAGTAAATGTAATTCTTCAATGAATAAATATGTTGGATATAAGGTATACTATTTGAAAAAAAAAAAGTTTTAACCACTTTAAATTTAATGGCTACAAAAATGAGCTACTATTGTCAGGTCATTATCTATAGCTTTTTATTTATTTATTTTTGATTTAAAGCCGCCAACTGTGAAATTTTCAAGATAAATCAAATTAACTCGAAAACTTTTATACAAAATCAACGTAGATTTTAATAAGAAAACCGAAAATATAAAAATATACAGGGAGTTACGTTTGAAATAACGGAATAAGGTCAAAGTGCATTTAAATAAATGTGTAAAATATAAAATCCATGAAAAAGGGGAAAATATCGATTTTAGCTATAGGATACTTTATTAGAGATAGAAAGAAAATTTAATTCTTCGATGAATACAACTATTTGAAGTTTTCAAAAAAGACCGGCTAATGAATGTACGTTCTAATGGATTAGTCGATAAACAAATAAGGTAGTCAATACCTCATAAATATTAAGTTCCAATGTCCCATTAACAGCTTTTCTTACTTAACCACGATCCGAGGTCTGCAACTGTCAAAGTGTCAAGAAAAATCAAAATAACTCGATAACGACGCATTTTAGAGCGTCACTTTAACATTATCATTATATATTTTAACGGAAGATATAAAAATATACAGGATGTTCTATTAAAAATAAGGAAGTAAAATCATGTACAAAATAAATGAAACGCCCACTATAAATGAAATTATGTTTGTGATAGAGGAACTTTTTTATTTAGCATATTTTTTAATATTAACCTCGTTATCAAGGATATGGCGAATTTTGGGAAACCTGTATACTTGGTCAATGAAATTTTTTTTCTGTGTGTCTTCATCAGAATTCATGTTGGTAATGATCATCGCGTTAATTGAACATGTATGTATCCAATCAACAAGTTAAAAGAAGTGTTCATACAGCTTCAAATCAAAGGATAGGATTTTAAAAACTATAATTTATATTGAACAGTTCTTATATAGTTATTGGATTCTACCAACGTTGTTCGCGGCTATTTTACACGAAGACACTTAGATGTCACTGCTTTTCACCAGTAGGGCGTCTTTTCACAATTTAACATTTTTTACGTTTATTTAAAATGCGTCTTTAACCTTACTTGAAACTAGGCATCTATACACAAAAATTATGAAGTACTAATTACATTGCAATTACATTATTATTCTTATTTAATTTCTAGTCGTTACATAATGGCATCATAATCAAAAGACTGAACGTGAACCAATATGTAATATTTATTTTCTCATATTTATTAAAACTCAATTTTAATTTGGCCATCGATATCATTTTTAATACATTTTATTAATTTTATCTCTCGTGACCACGTTCTTTGATGCGGCACGTATGTCGGTCCATCATTGTCGCAACGCCAATTATTTCTACATACTTAATCGTATGGTAATTTAGTAATTTGCATTTCCGCACCACAAAACTCCTTAAAATATAAAGGCAATTAAATCAGAAACTGAGAACGACTGATAAATCGACAGATAAAATCAAACAGATGTGTATCTTACGAGATTTCTCACAAGAATGTTGAATAGAACACCATTAGTATTTTTTTAATATCTGTGGTAAAATTTGCGTAGGCTATAATACACAGCGCATGATTTATAACGCCGACAAATTAATAGTGGAAGCAGCGAACTTCTTGATTAAGTGGGTCAATGAGAGTATTTTCAGAATTTTAAAAAATTTATTGAGGAAACTAGTTATACTTAAATGTTATTATTTCATGATGTAGAAACGCCAATCGTTCTTAAACATTTTCGAATAAGATTGCACACATAAATATACAATACCAAAAAAATGATTAAACATTATTTCATGTGTATTAGAAGGAGTAAAGAAAAATCGAATAGATACTAAATTAATAAAAAAAAGTAAATAAGTGAAGATTATTTAATTGATAAATTTTGATATATAGGATAATAAACGGCGAGTGTTTTGTAAAACACGATGCTGAGGGGACATGCCGGAATAAAATGTACCAATAAAGAAATCCACGAATTAAGGACATTATAGCATTACTTTGGCATAAAATTTATTCTGAAATTCATAAAGATAAATGCATATATTTAAAGTTCAATTAAGCACGTGCAAATGTGGATCATGAAATTCACTTAAATTCAAAAAATGAATAAATTTATTATTGAAAAGTTGAGTTCAGTTCTTCACATGCAAATAACCGATAACACTTACCTTAATTAATTGTAATGTGTTGGTCTTTTCTTGAAAAAATCAGGTGATAAATTAAGTTTTAAGTAACAAAAATTAAGTTAAAATTGCGACGCGAATGAGAGTGTGCCGCCCGTCTGACCTACACCTTCGGGGGCTTTGCACAAGTATGTATCGTATAATACTTCTGAAATTGTATTTCTCTCCTTCTCCGTCCGTTTGAGAAAATGAGCCAAGATTAACCTACGAAGCATTCGGCTTCGAGGCGAAATAAAAGAAAACAAGATTCCGGGACCTACTTCGCCGTATTTATGAATGATTACGACATATACTCTTCGAATTAATTTACCTGCGTTTCCTATAGAAAGTTTCTTTATCGATTGCAGGTGTATCGAAAGTAACCTGAAACGCTAATTTTCTATTTTGAAAAATTATTTAAATAGTTTTCATCGACATCAAATTTAATCAACAATTCGATCAAAAAGTACAAGAAATTTAAGTTTGTAATTAGAAATATGAAAGATTTAGAATCTATTAATATCAGTACCTACGTGGGACTTGTCTTATATGTGCGTTTAACATCTCGATTATAATTAATTGGTTTGCTAATAATACTAACATGTTACCTAGTTCACCTTCATTTTTATAACGTGTGTTTATCGAAATCATTCGGCATTCTTTGAATTTATTAATCTCTCATTAATACCGCTGTATTTTTTTATTAGCCGTATAAATTCAATATGTGTAATAATTTTTTACTGTTGCATGACATGGATATATGTATGTAAAAATATTGTTTATTGCACCAGTTGAAGATAATTATCGAACGACTTTCATGGACAGTTAAATATCATATCACATCATAATTCACTGGTGACGTTTTATTGTTAAATAATAATTTTTCTATGAACATCGTCAAATAACCATGTTTCGTATTACTGAATTATATTATTTTTCGTTGGGTTATGACTTATGACCCAACGAAAAATAATATAACATGGTTATTTGATTTATTGTTCATAGAAAAATTATTATTTAACAATAAAACGTCACCAGTGAATTATGATGTGATATGATATTTAACTGTCCATGAAAGTCGTTCGATAATTATCTTCAACTGGTGTTATTTGAAGCATTTAAAATTTGCAGTTCTTTGTAATATGGTTTTGCAAAAATTTTATTTTTTTCCAATTTTCTAGTATATAAGAAGAAGTTCAATGATATTTGTATCTACAGTATTAACAGAAATATATCTAAAAGGCCTAGAAGAAAAATACCTCAAACAAATATAAAATTCAATAATAGATGAAGATGACATCTTATGAATAACAGACCAAAAACACGAAAAGTGCATTCTCTATGTAATAAATAACACAACACTTAAATTTTATAATACAAGAGATAAATAATGAGATAAATTTATAATTTGTACGAAAAATAATTGTAAAATCGAAATAAATATATACAGAAAAATACACAAACTGACAATACATAAACTACAAATCGAACCATTCAGCAAAAACATAAACAAGAAGTAGTCAATTATTATATGAACAGATTATTGAACTTCATTCACTCTCTTTCTTCTTTCTTATTTAATCATTAACCTTCCTACCCTGCAGTGTAACTTCCCTCTCACCAAAACAAATTGCAATAAATACTTATTACAAATATAATGAGTTTATAAAAAGTTTTTTGATTTCTTTGTCATTATTATTGTACTTCAACTCATATATCCGACTATCTTGCTGTAACTTTGTTTGTTTGGTCATATAAATTGTCTATGTGTAACAGACAGCTAGAGACTTTGTTTTGTACATATTCCCTGTATGGCCGTATAAGTTTATATAGAATAGATATTAAAGCCTAAGGAATTGGTATTTTGTTGGAATTTGATTCTTCAGCGCAATGTGGTGTTGCATGACAATCAAATGCAAACGCTAAAATGAGGAAAGAAAACCTCCATGGCGTAAACATACCTCAGCCTCGCGTAAATTATTCACCAATTATTTAAAAGAAAAAAACGCTTAAATATTACTTAATTGTCAAAAATAAAACTATTGAAGAATTTATTATATTTTTGTTTATTTATTTGAACACCACAGAAAAATTCCAAATGGTACAATCAACAACAAAGAGGTAAATGAAATTAAAAACACAGTTACATATAATATAACATATTAATTAACGAAACGTGCAAAAAACTTAACAAATAAACATGTTTTATATAAACTAAAAAGAAATACAAAATAGAAGATATTTTATTAATGACTTGTATTTGAATCTAATCAAACTTACAATTAGATTAATTAAAGTTTTAAATATGGTATAAACTCATACCTGCTGGTATAAAATATATGAAAGAGAATATATTTTCACCTGGAAGAAAAGCATCTCCGATAAATACCAGGCAAGAGTAAGAGTGTAATTCGAAAGTCATCAAAATCATTGTAATATTAATTGCACAACCTAACAATAATTACAGTTTAAGGTGCCATAATGTAAAGCTTATTTTTTATGTAGAACATTTTTCAGATTCCTTTCGATTTGAACGACTGACTACATATTTTTCGAAGGAAAAGTATTAAGTAATTTTTGATGACATGTTGAAAACAAAGACAAATTTTAATTGTACTAATATTATAGCAATTTATAAGAAATGCAGAAAATTAAAATTATGACATTTTTATAATTATGGAAATTATGACATGAATCACTGATGTTTAATTGTATTGTACTCTGACTAAGTCGATAATTGAATCCTCTGGTTTCAAAACGCCCTAAATCCACTTTTGTGACTTTTTCAGAAATTAAGAAAAACTGTGTAACTAACTTGTAGCGGTAACACGTTAATGATTTTTTCCCCCAAATTGCTTTACAGTATTATATTCTAAAATGACACACAATAGCGGACAAACAATATACTTACAAGAAAGTCACAATTTTTAAAATAAAAATGGATTTAGTGGGGTTTGAAGCCAATTATTGAATTTAATGGAATTTGAAAGTCAATGTTGTGGATTGCGTGTGTTTTGATTCCGAACAAAGTAGGTTTGAAAAAAGGGAAAGCGTAACAATGAAAAAGAAACAAAAGAAAACTTTTTATTATTTACAAAACAACAAGAACGAAATAAAATTAGACTGATAGATCCTGATTTATATTACCCAAACTTGGAGTTGTAGCTTTGTTTATTCACGTTCTGATTGGCTGATGTGGATATAGTGGCGTTTGAAAATTATTTCCAACAGATTTGGTGGACTTTGAAATTAAGGCAAATTTTAACAGTGAATTCTAAATGGAATTTGGTGGGTTTGACATTATTAGAGTTTACAAATCAGTAGAGATTTTCATAAAGATCCTGTTATACTATCTAACTCATATAACATTAAAAATGGATTTAGAGGGTTTTGAAACTAGAGGACTCAATTCTTTGATTAGATATGAGACAGAAAGACAGAACAAACAATAAATTTAGGATAGAGGAAAATGTGGCAGGTTGAAATAAATTATAAACAAACTGTGGAAAATAGCTTGAAGATTGTGTAAGCAAATTCCAACGAAAAGAAAAGTTATTATTGCTTTTTCTTTATTACATAATTCATTTATTTATGACTCTCATAAAGTAATTAACAATTAAAACTGTTATTATTTTTAAAACTGTCAACTTACATCCACGCACACCGACCTGTTTAAATGCGTTCTTTCAAACGTACCTTATAGTTTCCACAGGAAGTGCAATGTACAGTTCGAAAAAATATACAGAGATAGGTGTATATATCTAACGCGAACGTACGCAAACTTAAATTATATATTATTAAACCTATTCCAAGAATACAACAATCGTGTATACCCGCCTACATAGGTAAAAGAGCTTTAAGTTATTTAACCTATTGTTATTATAAACATATATTTGATTGTGCAACATCTTTATTGTGCGAAACCTTTCATTAAAATGAATCGCGAAATCAGAAGACTGCACACTGATTACGTCTAATATTAAATGTTTATTGAACATGTCCAGAAATCAGTACCTAATCTACTTGTTTGGTTACGTTGGCGTTTCTGCAAACATTAATAATGTTACAACTGAGTAATGTATTGAGTATGTTGCGCTCTCGATCGGTTAATATTTATGATATTTATGAATCGTACCAAGGAACTGTTTTTGATTATTTACTGTAGAAATCAAGTTACATATTTAGAAGTTCAAAAATGAACACATATGTCTTATAAACTGAAATAATTCGAACACAAATTTATCTGTAATGGAATCAAGCGGAAACATATAAACTTGTGTTCTTATGTAACTTCGTGCACTTCACTACAAACGCTCAATGATATATTTACCAATATTTATAAAAATAGATATTTAAATGAATTACAAATGACTAATAAAGTATAAAGTATTCATCCGTTGTGTCAAACGTTATTGGAAATATACGCGTAAACCATAGGAAAAGATACCTGTTTTGGACGAAGAAGAATTAAATTTGAATAATTCCACTATTTACGATGCTTAGTCTCAATAAAACTTAATGATTCATATGCTAATCGCGCCATTTTCCCTGCATTAGACATTTACAACGCGCGCGTCTCGACACATATTTGATGCAAAATTTTAATTAATTTTGTATGCAAATTAACAACGGGAAAAGCTTCATCTGAAATTTCGTAATCAAACTCGTTTTATTTTATATGAAATTTAAACAATGGATTATGCTGTGCTTGAGTTTATAATAATATTTACATTGTCAATAAATACCGAATGTACACATACAATAAATAATTATCATTGGTTAATTAAATTTAATAATATTCGATACGCGTTAATAATATAATTGCCGCCCCCTGTGGCTGTATATTAATTAGCCTGCTATAACGTAAATTTCGAAGGTTCTGTTTCTGATATAAGCATAAGTGGAACTAATTATCCAGACCATAACGATATAATTAAAATTAATTATAAAGTAAATTAAAATTAATATACATGAACATAAAAATATGGTAATTATATTATACAAACAAAGGTTACAAATATTATTATTATGTTTAATCAATTTCGTATAATGTTTTCAAACTACATGTAAACAAACTCTGACAGAAGTGACAGACGTCAAACACCAAAGAAACTTGTTTTCATGGCAATAGATATTTTGTTTTTTAAATAGTTGTCTTGAACACTTCGAAATATTTCATTGAGATTCACAGCAAAATTTTCTTACAAATAATGCGCGGACTAAGAGACACATGTTCAAAAATATAAAATGAAGGCGGCACATCAATAAAATAAAAGAAACTAAAATTTTACATGTAAAATAAATGTGCCACAAAAGGTTTTTACGCGTCGACCATAGAACTATTATAGAACTATTACTACTACAGTTCGCCGCATGAATACTCGTCGTACTATTAAAGAAATCGCACTTGGAATTGCACTGGTAAACTAGCCTGCGATGTGGAACATTGGCGTAAATATATCTCGCATTTATCAACTTATTATATTTAAAATAAAATTTAAAATATTTTTTACAATTTCCGTATATGTTTATTTGAATCTTGAATATTATTATTGGTTAAAATTTAACGAGAAATATATTAATTTTTGATTATAACCGAAATAATATGAATAAGGTCAATTTATTCGTTGTGCGCCTATGGTTTAACCCACAAAAAAATGAAA
>JAFFZR010005626.1:0-12398 GCA_018397195.1 Lethrus apterus
ACGGAGACATATGGTGAAATATAAAGTTAGAAGTTGAATAATGCTCATATAACAATCTTGTACTTTATATGTTTATAATAAATACATAACAGCAGATTTAATATTGTCCTATTTAATTTGACACCTATTTATATGAACCATAAGGGTCAGTTTTAAGACGGTCAAAATATGAATGACTCCAGTTTAAATTTCGTGCTCGTTTTTGACGTCACACTAATGCGGTCCATTAACTAAACTTTCCTTATTCTTAAGATGTCAGCATGTGACACGTGTCCGGTTTAAAGTTGCGTTTGAAACGTCCTGTTTACTTCGTCGGTATATCTTACGGTCATTGTCTTTTCATTTGTATTTGTCAGCGTCTTGTCAATTTACAGTGCAATGCCATCACAATAGGTAGTTCTTGTTTCATTCATTCTCTCACATTTTCCTAAAAGACTAACGTTATTATATGAAAAAGTGTTCTAGAGAAAATTTATTTTTAAACTACTTTTATATAAATTTTCCTGTTTTATTTTACACTAATGAACGTAACAATGTATTTTCCTAATTAAATTATATATAGTATGCTTTGGTTTTGAAACCCGACATTTATTTGTAATATTAACGATCAATAATTGTAATTAATTAATCCCGTTTATTTGCATTGATTGTATATGTACGCCGTAACTAAATTTCGTTTTAATGACAATTATTATGCGCATAATATGATAAACACAAAGTGGCAGATATGCTAAAGTTTCGATGAGAATTTATTTACCTCATGATGACGTGGACCAATGATATTTTAAAACCAAGATCACATGCACCAATCAGAACAATCTTATAATAAAAAGATTACATGGTGCTTTTCTTGCCGCCACGTCATAGTTTTTGACTTAGCGTAACCATGAAAACTTTAAAAATACATTAAATGTCATTTTGACAAATGTCAATGTTTTAACTCATTCGGTTAATTCTCCAACCAAAGGTCATTCGTGCTCAACTTTTGTCTGGCAAGATTTTTATTTTTTTATTCGCAATGATTTCTAAAGGCAATTCAACTCGACCACTTTCCTGGAAAAAGAGCCCTCGCGCTGCGCGCTAACGCTCTTTTCGTCAAGTTGGTCTCGTTTAATTGCTAAGCAACCATTGCTCGTGCAAAATAAAAATCTTGCCGACAAAAGTTGGAGTATGAATAGTTCCTATAGTAGAAATCAGTGACGCAACGTTGGGGGTGCAAGGGAGCAATTGCACCCACTCATGCTACCATTGCCACCAATGTTTATTCGTAAAAGAAAACTAGTTGCACCTCCTTGCATTCTTGTTAGGTCCCTTTTGCTCAATTTCTGTCTACGCTACTGGTAGAACTCATTGTAAATTTATAAAGGTGACCTATATTAAAATACGTAAGTTCTTTATCAGAATAGCCAGATCTTCCGAAATATTGTAAGAATCGGACTGGTGGTGTTGTCCTTTACACTCAAAATGTTTTACTATAAATTTTACCTTTAATTGATGTTAGACGTGCACGACGCAACGTTGTGTGGGATTTTAACGTTAGCGTTAGCAGAGGCCACGCGAGATCAAAAGTCGCAAATCGTACTCACCACCCCGTTCTTATGATTTTCTCCAAAAACAAACCCAAAACTAGCCTTCCGTATCGATGCTCCCAAGTTAAATATTTAAAGATTATTGACAACCTAACCAATATCGATTCCAAATTTTTATGTCAATACTCAATTACCCAAAGAAGGTGTGAAGTTCCAAAATAAAACATAACAGTTCTAATTAACTAAATTTAATAATAAAAGTATTTAATTATATTACAAAAATTTACACCTTCGCTAATCATAAAAAAAACTTAAAGTAACAGAATTAACCAATTTCATAAAACTTAGTTGAAAAAAAATAAGGTATTTCACTTAAAGATCGTTTATTCTGATGAGAGTTCCTTTTACCCCATTTAATATTGATCATTCAGGATTTCTATTTGAAAAATTAATTAACCTTTTTTTAGACAAAATTTAAAATTCTATAAATCTTTTGGTTACCAATTGTTTATTTAACATGTTATTTGACAAAACTTTTAATTCATTAAAATGTCCGATTACTAATTATGTTCCTTTTTACATTTATCGTTCAGGATTTCTATTAGCAGAATATTTAACATTTTATTAGCAAAACCTTTAATTCAATAAATTTTTAGATGGCTACTTCTCTTTTTAATTCACAACCAGTAATGGTTCTTGTACAGGTTGTTCATATGTGAATGATTTATTTGGTAATTGCTCTTGTAAAGGCGGTTGATATTCGTCTGCTAGCAATTCTGCTATTAGCCTGTCCAAATCGTCTCCAACAATTCCCTTTAATGATTCCGTTTATAACACATTTATTTTGATACGTGATAATGCATCCGCATTCGTGTTGTATTTGCCCTTTTTGTAGATGACTTCATAGTTGTACTCTTCCAATTTAATTTTCCATCTTGAAAGTTTCGAATTCGGTTCCTTCCATGATGATAACCAGCCCAATGGTCGATGGTCAGTGTAAATGGCGAATTTTCTTCCGTATAAGTAAGGCCTGAAATATTTAGTCGCCCAAACAATTGCTAGGAGTTCTTTTTCGATAGTTGAATACTTTTGTTCTGTGTCGCTTAAAGTGCGCGATGCATAGCTTATTGGTTTGTCTTGCCCTAACACACCTTGTGACAGAAAGGCACCCAAAGCTATGTTTGAAGCATCCGTTGTCAATATAAATGGCTTGGTGAAGTCGGGATGCTGCAGTATTGGTTTATTAATTAGGATGTTTCTACAGATTTCGAAGGCATTTCTAAATCCCTTATTATGCAGAATTTTTGCTCCCTTCTTTAGACATGATGTCAATGGTTTTGTTAACTTCGCAAAATTATTAATAAACTTCGTGTAATAACCAACCAGTCCCAAGAATCCTTTAATTTCCTTCGTTGTGGTGGGTATAGGAAACTTTTTTATGGCTTCTATCTTATCTGGGTTTGGTTTCACACCATCGCTTGTTATCACATGACCCAGGTAGGCGGCTTCTTTTCTATGAAATTCGCACTTATCCAACTGGATCTTCAAGTTGGCCTCCCGTAACCTCCTAAATACCCTATGAATTTTCTCTTCATGCTCTTGCAGGCTAGTCGAATATATTACTATATCGTCTAAGTAGACGTCACATACGTCATCTTGCAATCCTCGTAGGACATTGTCCATGATGCGTTGGAAAGTCGCCGGGGCATTTTTTAACCCGAATGGCATTCTTTTAAATTCGTAATGCCCTTGCTCAATGGAGGAAGCTGTTTTCTGCACGTCTTGTTCATTCATTTCGATTTGATGGTACCCACTGGCCAAATCTAGTGTCGTAAAATATATGCTTCTCCCCAATTTGTCTAATATTTCATTTATAATAGGTATCGGATACTTATCCTCTATAGTCTGGTCGTTTAGGCATCTGTAGTCTATTACCATTCTGTATTTTCTTTTTCCTGAAGCATCCATATTTTTTGGAACGATGCTCACTGGGCAACTCCAGGGGCTACGGCTTTCCTGGACGATGTCTTGTTCAAGAAGTTTTTGAACTTGTTTCTTTATTTCTGTATTTTGCGCCGGTGGTTTCCGATATGGCTTTATATAGACCGATGTTTCGTCCTTCATGTTTAACTTGTGCTTTACTTTATTCGTAAAGGTTAAAGGTAGCCTTTCGTCATAACATATATCTTTATATTCCATGCATTTCCTGCGTATTACTTCTTCTTCTTCTCTATTTAAGTTATTTAATCGTAATTTATTCAAAACATTTTCAACTTGCATTTGGCTTATTCCTTTGATTGAATACGGATTTTTGATTTCAAAGTCGCGTTCATCTTCGTACATTTCTGCACTGATCGGTGTATCTAATTGAGTGTATACAGGATATTCGTTAAAAATAACAGCTTCTGTTAAAGCTTCGAAATCTCTTGCGTTCACTATTGCTTCAGGGATTTCTAGTCCTGGAGCTAATATCTGGTGGTGTATAATAATGTTCGGTTGATTTTCCGTGACTGGAATTCTCACCACACGCCTTTCTCGTGGTCCCAAAGTTAATTTTGTATTTTTAAAGTGGATCTTGATGTCACCGAATTTTGTTCTTAATTCTTTTCTTGCGATATCAATTGTTGCTCCTAGTTGTTCAAGCATTGTGATTCCCATTAAGCCGTCATACTTCTCACTGAAGTCAAATACATGATATTTGTGTATTTGTTTTGGAGCTGCGAAGATTTTCAACGATGGAATCACCTGACCATGTCTAGTATTATTATTATTTAAAATACGGGCAGACTCTCAAAAGAGGGGTCCGCAGCACTTAGGCCTAGTGGCCCATTGTGCATCCGCATCCTAAAGGATTTGCTAGGGGAACCCGGCTGCCTCCACAAAGGCAAGCAGCCTGTCCCACTCCAGCTCCCATAACTCATCCGGCAAGACGAATTGCCTTCCGAGGTACCTATATCTTAGCACTCCAAGTGGAGCGCAGTCGCATAGGATATGAGTGGAGGTCTCCTCCTCCTCTCCACACTTCCTGCACATTTCGTGATCTATCACCCCCATGGTATGAAGGTGCTTGTTCAGACGATTGTGGCCTGTCACCAAGCCCACTATGCGCCACAATTTTTCTCTGTTGAGTAGGAGCAGCCATGCCAGTCTGGGTCCAGTCGGAATACCGCTTAACTATTTTGTAGTAATAAACTCCAAGAAGTTTGTTTATAACTTTCAATAAATAAATATATAAATTATTTCCTGAATTTTTTCTTATTTGATTAATGTTAGATTCTTGGTTGTAATTGCTTGAAATTATACTTTTATTCTTGATTATACTATCTTTTATTCTTGAGCAACCAAACAATAAAAACGTGATATGCAATAAAAATATATTTATTACTCAAAACACATTATATATTTTACATATTTGTGTATCTTAATAAATTTATTTTTTATTACATCACATTTTTTATCGGTTGCTTGTTTAAGAAAAAAAAACATATTTAGTTCTTCTTATTGTAATAATAATAATTAGCTAACTAAAGTCTAATCTTACTTCGTAACACCAAATTTGTATACATTCGGTAACACGTGTAATTAATTTTGTTATAGAGATTTCAAAATGAGCTAAGTGTAGCCTAACGAATGGTTAATTTAACATTGTGTAAGACACCTTTGGATTGCATTAGCATACCCTCACATTTACGCACCTTTACGATTCTTGACCCTATTTCTTCACTATTATGTCTTTCCTTTCTTATTTGAACCAGTAGGTATGTAAGTATAAAGAGTTTTCTACTCTGCTTGTTTTCAAATTTCCGTTTTGCTGCCTTTCCACGATTTTACTTTGCTTCTTCTTCGTTAGTAATTAATGCTGCTACCCTTCTCGCTTCTCTTTCTAGATTTCTTGTTATTCATGATCTTGCTAGAAGGAAAATGGTATGGTACGTAATAAATCGATTTATACATGTCGGCAAGTCACGCTACCATTTTGATTACTAATACTTAGTGCAGATATAAAAATAGAATTATTTTTTTATGTTTATTTATTTTTAAAATTTTTTTTAATAATTGCGTTTTAAAAATTATATAGCTGCTATGCAACTGTCTGCTCTTTTTTCGTATTTTCCATTACTTTCGTCAACATTTCGGTCGGTATTGCTGTGATTTATTCACGAATGTTGTCTTTTAGTCGCTGAAGTGTTTGAGGCACTGTTTCTTTCAACAATCCTCACAGAAAATAATCCGGAGCCGTTAAATCCGGGCATTTTGATGGCGAAGTTAACGAGGGATTAAACGACTCGGAAATGTATCCCTCAAAACCTTCATGACTTCACGTAATATGTGTGGTGTGGCACCCGTATTGCTGAAATCACATATTCTCCAGTCTTTGTTGCGCCATTTTGACTTCTAGAAAGTTTTGAATCATCTCCCTGTAGCGTTTACCATTGACTACCACCGCTTTACCTCTTTCATTCTCAAAAAATAGGGTCCATTGATATTTGCAGCTTTTACTGCTTGTGAAGATGTTTCGTGAATGGGTCGAACATTCTCCTTTCCACAGAAATGATTGTTTTGCTTATTGACTTGTCCACTCAGATGGAAGTGGGCTTCATCGCTCATAATCAATTTTGTCAACTTCACGACAAAAGTTTATGATGGTATTACAATATTCCAATCGCTGACTATTTCTATACAGGAATTCATGCACAGGCTGAATTTTCTATGGGAAGAGTTGCAAGTCAGCCTTCAAAATTGGGCGTAAACTGCGGGTAGGTATGTTTGCGCACCATGTTTCCGCGTTGATGTTTCAGAAGATTCTTCAACACTTTCGCTAACACGCAAAGTATTCTCCACGCAGTTCTTGGTCCTCCGACACGCGGCATATCTGCGGCCGTACCGTAATCTTGAAACCGCTTGAATAATTGTCCTCTTATGAGGCGCGAATGGGTTTTTTTTTCTAAATTCTCGCCTAGTTGCAATAAAATTGTAATAATTGGAATGCATTTTTTCTTTATAAATTTCACACGTCTATACTACACAATAAATCAAATTGACATAAACATATTCATAACACAATGACGTCAACACAAAATGGTAGCGTCATTCTTGCCCCATCCTGTAGAGCATGAAAATTATTTAATGCACTTTATAAAACAAATTGACAATTTAATTTTCGATAACTTATCGATTATTATTATTATGTACTTTTGGAAAGTGAGTTGTTCTCATTTGCTTATTCTATAAGTTTTGGAATAAATTAACGCTTCTATGTGAAGAAATTTCGTCATGAAAGTCTTCATGCTACTAATGAGCATCAAGCTTGTAGGTCCATAGAATGGGGAGCCGTGTGTACATTTTTTGTATTTTTAATGTTTAATATTTTTTCATAATTGTATGTTTCGGAAAGTTCTATAGGAGAGATATAAATCTTCTTAATTTAAATGATTTTGTTGGCATGTTTAAATTGACAATTTTATGGGTTTTTAGTTTTTATTATTCATATACTGTGTCCGGCACAAATCGACTGCACTGAACTGAACCATTTTAATTGGAAATATATTTTCAGATATGCGGAAACGAAAAGGAAAAAGGCAAGCTCATCGGCACGGAGAAAAGGAAAGCGGACGATGGAGAACCGAATAAAGATCTGAAGAAGGTAAGTTTTAATAATAATAATAATAATAGTAAATATTGTCGTTCACTTCCAAGAAAGGAAGTATGACAGAGTCAATACAACTTTAATTAACACAGATGGGATTAACAATCGTATATACGAACAACAAGCTAATTTACGTATAATTTCATTCTCTTGTAGATATTTGGTTATAAAAGTCAGAATTTTTCAGAAATGCGCGAAGATCAGTCGATACTAAATGTGAACTGAACGTATGAAAAATAAAATGCGGCTACACACATCACACAATCACGGTTGTTCTAAACTTCTAATAGCAAATAATGCCGAACTGACCTTTTATAACAGACATGTACGTGGACATTCCATTTTACTTTTGACATTCATCCCTGGGACTTATCCGAGCTTGTAACCGCGGAACCACCTGACTGAATAGTTAATTTACAATTATTTCCAATACAAAAAGGAATAATTGCGGTTTTATTCGTATTGAGCTATGTACAATTAATGATTTGCGTAAGTCATTTTTATAACTGATAATATATCTGAACTAGGTATAATTATTTAAAAAACTAACTTCCTGCTTCTTTTGCGCTGTCTACTAATTTCACGTTTTATGCACATGGTACAGTTTTATATTTACAACTGACTGAATAGAAAATTGTATTAATTAACTACTAGTTTTAAATATTTCTTGTACATAAAAGTGTAGTACAAAAATATTTATTATATAAAATTTAAAAAATAATTCTATTAATCACTGTAAGAAAATAAAGACAAATTGGTGAATATATTTTATATATGTTGTACTGTCCCTATATTTTAATAAATTTATACATTTCTACCTGTTACGACTCATTTTTCTTTGTGTATTTTTGTCTTATCAAGCCGTCGTGAAATGTAATACTTTCACTTTCACTCCACTGTATATCATTATGTCGAATGGCCAGTTATAGTTCTAAAGTGGAGTTAAATTTAGTTGTTTGCGAGATATTGACCGTAGCGGAATGGAATTTAATTTAGAAATTCAAGATACCCGTCCATCGGATAGCTTTACGCCTTTCGCTTAGGCATGCTTCCACCGTCTCTTCATCTGCGGTTTCATCTTATTCAGAACAGAATTCATCCAACTGTGAAGTTATCCAGTAATGTCGTTTCAACTGTTGTACCACGACATGTTACGGCCGCAACATGTTGTAAAATAGGAAGGAAGATCTATTATTTTGTTTAAATAAGTATTGGCAAAGAGAAAAAAGCATCACCGAAAAAAAAAAGATACGCACAGAACGTTGTTTGAAATAGTTGGTTTTAAATGATTTTATCAATTGTTAGTTAGCTATATAAAATGTCTGTAGTTTAACTGTCGATGAGGTCATTGTTTAAATAAAAGAAATGATAGTAATAAAAAGTGTATGTTTTAAATACAAAATTTACGTCATCAAGAACTTGCCTAAAATGTATTGACTACATCGATTTTATTCTGAATTTAACGAGTTCTTTGCAACGAATTTATGGTTTAATGTTTTCTTGAAATCACTAGAAAATAAACGCACTGATCCTTTTGTAAATTGAATCAAACATGGTCCTTAGCGTGAAACAAAAATGATTCATTCAGGAAAGCACACATAAAGTTTTTAAAGTACGAATGCTTCTTATGGATCCATTTTCCACGCCGAATCGCTGACCAATAAACTCTGGCTTTCAATAGCAATCGACTCGTTAGTTCAACAGCTTAGATTTATTTGTATAAATGTCGCTTTGTGATCGAAGTTCTGATGAACACGTACAACCGCTTGGCAAAAACAAAACCAATTTTCACGCACATGTTCTCGCGTTGTGGCTGAAAAGCTTTTTCAAACATCCTCCTGATACATTCTAAATTTACAGCGTTTTCGATTTTGTTCGCTGCATATTTGACCATAAATCCAAATAAACGGTTGAATGCGTTCATTCATGCATGAACATCTCATTAATTGGCTATAATTATAGATTGTACATAATATATTATTTTTTGCTTTTATAATTGCCGCATTATTCACTTTATGAGTCTATAAAATCAGATATTCTGTAACGTATTCTTGAACTAAACCTAAAACTATATAATTTAGCAAACAAAATAGAAACAATGAATTATGTGAAAGTAAGCCTTAACCAAAGAAACAGTAAAAGGAAAGTCATACTTCTTAGGAAATTATTGCCAGGACTTTACATACATTTTCTTTTGAAGTTTAAAACTGTATTTACAAGGGATTGTATTCATAAAGATGTATTTATTAACAAATAGAATTACTGCACTTAATCAATAAAGAAATTCATTGGGAACTGAATGTGTAATCTAAACTAATCTATCCTTATGAAAAACGAAGATATTTAAATTTGATTATTGGCTTTACTGGGAGCAGATATTTTCCGTATGTTAGCCTTATTTAGCCATATTAGAAATGAAATGAGATCTATATTTCGTCTTTGAGGAATGCACTCTTACAAGTTATGTAAAATAGCCTAAAATTCCTAATGTGGTTTTAAACGACTTATAATTACACAGAAAATTAACTTAAGATGCGTGCAAGAATGTCGTTTTTCTATTTAGACACTTATTATAAGTTATGGTGAACATACTACAGATGAAATTATCTTGATATCTTTTATAGATTATTACAGATTAACATTGATGTATCAAGACATTTTCTTAAAATGGTTAATATGTTGGCACAGAGATAGGAAGATGAAAATTTGACAGCAGGCATATGTTTTCCGTTATTAAATCTGCAAGTACTGAATTTAATAGGTCGACATAAACATTTCTAAAAATATATTATTTTATTAGTATTTGGTTAGAGCAGATACTTTTATCTACATTTGGAACTACAAAATTATTGAATAAACTATTAGCCAACGAGCTAATTTTTATAAGACATCAACAATTAATGTATCTAGGAAAACAATTATTTTTAGGCGAAGTAAAAGATCATATTTTTTTAATCCGTTATTCAGTTGTAAATAATGTAAAATATGTAATATTATGATAAATTTGGATATAGAACATCTAAAAAAAAGTGAAACTTCCTATAACCTGTAATCTTTTATCAAATGCTTTAAATTCTCACTTCACAAGAACGATAAAATAAGGAATGGTGTTGTGACCAAATATAAGCTGTCACGATGAAATAGATAAACAAATTCAGACAGTATTTGAGGAATTTACACATAATAATTAAACAAACGATACTTGAAGTGATAATTATTTTCCAAGCATTTTCAGTCAGTAATTTGTCACCTTTTAAACAAATATTTTGCATTATAACTATACAAATATCTTTAAAATAATTAATCTATAACTAGATAACTATCATAAAATAAAACCCATTGAATTTTGATTTGGATTATGCTATTTGTTGTTTTTCTTTTATTTTTTTGAATTAATTGTTCAAAATTACTATAATATTGTTTATCTACATCATATATTTGTTTATACAGAATCGACGATCTAATAATCTCTGTATAGAAAACAATGGCCAACACTTCGAACAAGTACTGTAAATTCTGTGAATAAATCATGTAATAGCAGCACTATAATACCAAAGCCGTTCATTTCCGGACATTGGTTTATTGACAAAAATTGCTTGTTTTAGTGTCTTTCATAACCACCTAAAGTTTGTCGGTCTAATTTTGAGACATCTGCCCATGTAAGTTGCCTTAAAATTAAATAAAACCAACGAAAAATCTAGGGATAATTTAGTCGAGTGATTTAACGGTTAAGTCTTAACCTTGTTTTGTAAATTGCATTTTGAATTTAACTAGCGAGTTAGTAACAATTAAGTTAAATAAAATCCACAGATTATAATAGTTAACTAACGTTGGTGAATACGGGCCTTAGAGGAGTATAAGCCAAATATAAATCACCGCAGCTTTTATTATTATCCACTTGACTTCTTGACTTCTTTAATGCTGTTAAATTACTTTGACACAAGTGTGATCTTTATTAGACGACTGCGGTGCGATAAAAAGAATGACTAGCAAAAGTTTTTCGATTTGGGCTTTTCTAGATCAGCACGCGATGCCAAGTCACGCACGGTTCCGACGAGTGATATCTGACGCGAAAATGGATTAGTTAAACACACGAATAAAAATGCGTATAAATTAGCTTTTATGTCCTATGTTTTTGCGGCTTGTTCCATTTTTATTTGGCTTTAAGTTGTACTTTAACAACATTTTATTTAATATAATTCATTTTTACCGTTCGTAGTTATATAACTAATCAATTTATTAAATACGCAAAAATATCGTAGAAAATACCCACATTTCTAATTTAATAAATAAATTTAATTATTTTATATACTATATACATTTCACCATTATGTAGCCTAGCAATATTGGTTGTGTTTATTGAGGATATAATTTGTGCACTGAGCTGAGAATCGAAACACGAAATAACCCTTTGAAATTAACGGAAGTATTAATTGTACAAAATTATCATAGAGGAAATGAAGGTCGGTTCCAGCTAGTAGAAGGCGTTTAATTAGTGTTCTAACACACTAAGTTCTCACACAAAGTAGGTAAGGGATAAACGTATGTAAGACTTTTCACATTACCTAAAACACACAAACATATATTTTGCCCCTCGCCGCAGCTTACGAGTGTTTCTGCGGAGAGTGAATTTACATAATTAAAAATTCGTTGAGCGCCTTTATAATCAAATGTCAATTTGGCGATTTACATTACGCGTTACGCCACCTCGCGACAAACTTTTACACTAACGACAAAGGGACATCAGTAATTAGTATTCGTGCGATTGATAGTAGCGTCACCAACGGTAATGTAAATTGCCAATAGGCAACCAAAAATAGATTTGTGTAAAGTAGGGATTAATAAATTAGGTTAAACCAAATTTTGAAGATCCGGTATACTTCTTAATATTTTTATTAATTTTCATATATATTTCACTTATACAGGCTGTCCCACGTTAGACGCGGTGCTTCATATCTCATTAATGGTTAGGTTACGAAGGAAGTTCATAAAACAAAATTTATTCAGATTCATATGTACAATGTGTCAAAATTATTTTCAACTCTACAGGATGTTCTGTTTTTACGATACGGTATCTTACTTTGTTATTTTAAATGGAACAGCCTATATATTATTTAATATTCGTGTAGAACGTAAAATTTTAATGTAAGTTTGTTCAATACTTCCTATACTTAAAGTTGATAGTTTTCGAAATATTTGCAATTTTATAAAAAAAAATCACA
>JAFFZR010005628.1:0-12262 GCA_018397195.1 Lethrus apterus
ATTAAATACAACAATAGAACTAATCTTCATACATTCAGCGTTTCACTTAAAATACGGATAATTGATTTAGAAATATTAAATTGGGTTACAAATTTCATTATTTAGAAAATATTTTTCTCTCGCATTCATATCAAGCTTGCGACTGGAAGTAACTTGTTCTGTTATTGGCATGTTTAAAAAAACGGTTAAACGTAACACTAATTAAGACAAAACCACTGTTTAATAGTTATAACTATAAATACAAATAATAAATAAATGTGTTAAAGATTGTATTATTAAATTCAAATATTGTCTATTAACCGTTACATTTTACAGTTGGTAGTAAACTTGCTTTGTTTTGACAGTTAATTCAGACATTGAACATTAGTTCTATTGTTGTATTTAATTTTATATCTAATGAAAACAAGTAACTGGCGAAATTATTAGTGTATTAAGGATTTAGACGTCAAGAAATATGGTATAAAGAAAAAAACGTAAATAACTACAAAATTACTACTTGTAGATGCCATCATGTATTAATAAAGGTGAAAGAAAATGAGATTTTCTATCTGATTATACCACAATTAATATAGTGTTGCATTTAAAAAAATCACGTTAGCCATGATTGAAAAGTCTGAACTTCCAACGTTCTTATTTCACGTTTTAATGAACCGAATTGTTTCAATTTGTATTGAGGAATAAAATGCATCTTAATAAATCGAATAGTGAAAACCGCAGGCTCTCTTCGCAGATTAGTTCCGGAGATACTTCAAATTTCCGAAAACACTGCAAGAGTAGTTTTTTTCAAAAAAAGTCAAATAACTCCGAAACAGTGCCACTAAGACTAAGTATGTGTTTAATAAACTGGTGTTTATTTTTTATGGACAATCCAAAAAGATAATAAAAAAATAGGGTGTTGCACTTAAAATAAAAAAGTTTGTGCCGACTTCCGGTATAACCGGAAGTCGGTCATCTATGTGCATATTTTTAGTTGATAGAGAAATTTGAATTATCAATGCATACAAAGTTTCAGAACTGAATTACTATTAAAAACTGAGCAATTGAACTTTCCATCTTAGTTGGTACACCTGTATATAAATTTAAAAATATATAAATCGATAATCTCTGAAAGTTCTTCACCGATTGCTTTGCAATTTTGACACAACATGGCATTCGAATCCGCGCGTTTTGTTATATACATAAAATTCCAAATTAAAGCTGGAATTAACGAGAAAACGGTCATCTGCAGACTCAAAAATGTCAAAATAGTATGGGTATACGATAAGCCGTACGCGATAGACGATAGGAGCGGCAAAAGCACTGGGCGATCGCGATATTTGCCGCATATCTCGATCATCTGTCACTTTCGCCGTCAGAAATTCCACTTTTTTGTCACGACATGCCGACACAACCAAACTGTCCCGACGCCATGTCTTTCGAAAATAAGCGGTCTCCGTACTTTACACTTTTGACCTTTTCCGAGCCGCGAAAATCGCAAATTTCACAAGACGGCGTTTTCCGGAACTCTTGCGATTACATTGTTCTTATGCACGTAAACGCATTTTTTTTTTGCTAAAATCGCGATAAATTGAGGCAAAATTCCTGTGGAACATATCGCAGACGATTTGAGAGAGATTTGCTTTAAATTCATTTTCCGATTTTCGAGAAAATTCATCAACTTTTCTTTTTCAAACGGCAATGTGCCTTTGTGATGCGATTTTCCGATGTGAAATTTTCTCCTCTTTTCAACGGTGTGCGACACATGGGCGGTACGTGCATTTTTTGCAACATTTTTTTGTTAGGGTTCACAATGCCAGAGGAAAAATTTCTCATTTTACGGCAAAGACAAAAGACGCGAAAAGGCTTGTTTTTCGATTTTACATCGATACAGGTCGAAACGGAACGGATTTTGCGATGAGAACAAATTTTCGACACGTTCGCACATTTTTCGTAATATCTCCAATACGACGCGAGATATCGGGAAAATGATCGATACAATTTCGACTCGGCCAAGAACGTTCTTTCGGCAACGACCATAGGGACGTGGCGTTATCCCTTGCCGAGTTAGGAGGCCAAAAGTGCCCGATGAACGTCACCAAATAAAACACAATATTTTAGCATTATCGTTCAAGTACTACGCGATCTGTCGACTTTGAAGGAAAGATTTTTGTACTCTCTAACGAAAATGTCCTATGCAAAATTTTCGGAAAACTTACCATTTTACTCGCGTAGCGGAAGCAGTGCGACGAGTAATTGCAAATCAAACTGAGGAAGAACGGGCGTCAGCGAACGAGCGAAATAGACAAAGAATGGTTCAAATACGTGTCGAAGAAGCAGCAGAGCGACCTGCAGCCGGACTTGTGGATGAACGGTTGCGAGCACGGCGATCACGTTCTGCAGCTTCAGATCTACTTCGTTCTCAACAGAATTATATTAGGTTGGGTTGGGTTGTGTCAAAGACTGAGATTGAGCCACAGCAACGCGTGGCGGGGCACAGCTAGTTTGAAATAAAACTATGATAATTGAGATTTCGTTTCAATTTTGATTTTAACTATTTCGATTAAAAATTTAACCAACTATTGGATTACAACAAACATACAGGTGTTTGATATCTTGTAGTCTTTTAATGTGTGTAGCAATAATGTTAAAATAATCGACCAACTGCAGACCTAATCTGGTGAAATGTTGAAAATCACTGTTTTGTTATGACAAATCAAGATAATATGAGTACACTACGCATACTAGGAGAAGACTTCCTTGATATCATTCCGGCTTTTTGAATGAGTGTTTTAAGAAAATTAATGCGACAATGAATGAATTTCACTATACAGTGTGTCCACGGATTTGGTGCACAAGGGGAAAAACTTTTTTATTCTTCATTTTATGTAAAAAAGTTATACTTTATAAAAGTTTTTGCTTGCCCTAAAACCATTATAAATCATATTGAAATGCAGTGATTATCTTCCGTATGCATATAAATGTTGAAAGAAATTTATGTAAGATCATATTATTGTTGATAATCGCATTGCCTTGAAATGCTGTTGACATTTAATTAATAATGGCCGTTTGCACCTGAAATAGTTAAAATTTTGGTTGAGTAAAGTTCCGATTAAACTTAATTACTAAAGTCGTTGTATGTCTCATTCTGTCTTTTCGAAAATGAGACATTACTTTACTTTACTGACTTTAACAGCTCGGTGGCCTAGTGGTAAGAAGGCCGGACTCTCAGTGTGAGAGTCGAGGGTTCGAGTCGCGCCTGGGTAGGAATTTTTCTCCTGGTGTGTCCGGTACCCTCCTGAGTCAGCTTTCGTTGTTGGCATAATTAACAGTGCTATATCTCTTACGGCGAAGAGATGATAGTAACAAAGCCATGGAACACTTTACACACACAAATTTCACTTAAACGGTGCCCCCGCAAATCATGACAAGCGTTAAGCTTATGAGGCGTTCGGGCCAGCACCATACACAAAAAAAAAGTGGAACAAGTAGAGTTTAGTTTAAAGCCAAGTTAACTGGCAGTTACAGACTAGCGCAAATAGTTTAACGATTTAATTTTCGTTTATCATTTAACGTTACAGGTGTAAACGGCCGTAAGTGAGATTGATATAAAAACATTTAGGAACGTTTACAGAGAATTTAACTTTTCGACTCTATACCTAAATTCTCTGCAAACGTTCCTAAATGTTCTTATATCAATTTCACTTATTAATTAAATGTCAACAGCATTTCAAGGCAATGCGGTTATCAACAATAACATGAACTTGCATAAATTTCTTTCAACATTTATATGCAAATGGAAGATTATCACTGCATTTCAATATGATTTCTAATGGTTTTAAGGCAAGCAAAAACTTTTATACAGTATAACTTTTTTACATAACATGAAGAATAAAAAAGTTTTTCCCCTTGTGAACCAAATCCGTGGACACACTGTATATCTAAGAATATTTAGACGGTCAAACCAACTTAAGATCAATGTTTGGAATTTCAGGTGCTCTCAAATAACAATAACCTTTATTTCATCTAACCTTTTTTTTAATATGTATTTGAATATAAAAATTATTTCAATTTTGTATTCATGGAACATATGTTATAGACCAGCTATTCTCAACCGCCGCGCCGGCGGACAAATTTGACCGGTCCGCGTAAAAATTATTATTTTAGTAAATTAATTTTTTTAGTCGGCAATTGGGCAGGAATGAAACTCAGTTGAATCTAGTTCGATATTTCGCATTAATTTTATTTTTAATAATTGCTATTTCACGTTTAATAATAATTTCTTCAAACAGATTTTTGGCACGATTATTGGTTGTCCGTTAAGCCCCATCTTAGCACAAATTGTGATAGACTACATATTCGAGTATATCATCCCTTCACTTTCTTTTAGTTTATCTTTCATTTAGAAATATGTCGATGACAGATGACTTTCAACAGTTTCAATGAACACATTCAGTTCACTATAGAAGTAGAACACGAACGACACTAGGGCACTAGGGACACTAGGGTAATCAGGGATCTGGATGATCGTATCATCTTTGATTGGTAATATAAACCGACAGCATTAATTTTAATTTTTATTCAAATCATCCTTTGCAACAAAAATCAATGTCATTTTAGCCTTAAAAAATAGAATAATTAGAATCTGCGATCCACGTTTTAAAGAAAATAATCTACATCATTTATCAGTTAATAATGAACAATGGTTATCCTCGCACTCTTATCAATAGTTTAATTTTTAACAACCGTTACAGAAATAACTTAGATGCAGTTCACCCTCGACTGGTGCCGAGGGTGAACGATTCATCTAGGAACGTCTAGAAACGATTCAAGATATCACCAACATCATTAATGTACTTTGCATCAATAACATTAAACTTGCCAAACATAATATCAAATCAATCAATAATTTATTTAGCAAAACGAAGGATTGTGTCCCGGATGTGTACAGGTCGGACGTTGTTTATAAGATTCCGTGTTTACATTGTCACAGTTGCTATATTGGCCAAACGTCACAATGGCTCAAGATGAGGACAACTCAACACAAGAGTGATTGCAAAATTAAAAAGAACTCATGTGCGTTGGCAATGCATCATGCTAATCAAGGACACAATTTTGATTTTAATAACATAACTATACTTGAAAATCAGACCAACTACAATATACCGAATATTCCTTGAGATGTACCACATCCACAAACAAAATAACACAGTTAATTTTAGATCTGACGTGAATCAACTTAGTGCAATTTATTCCCATCTATTGCAATTCAATAAACGTGATTTCAACGAGAATAAAAATGTTACAGCTATCACCGAAAGGTGGAGCTGTAACATCGGATGACGTCCGCTATATCCAACAAAGGAATCTGTCAGTTAAATTACCAGAGATGCAGTATTTTTGCCGCTGATTACAATGATCAATAGCAAAAAATTGCGCATCACATTTCAGAGTCAACTCAGATAATCAGATTTTTTAATGGAACAGCCTGTATATACTATATTTATCAGTCGGTAGAAAATGAAAAAAAAACTAAAATATTTCTTTCAGAGGAATAGTACATCTATGATCAACAAAACTTACATAGAATATTCACTGAACAGTCTTAAAATAATGTAAAAGAAAACAAAAACTAGAAAGGAAACAAGGAATGAATTTTACAAAAAAAAAAAATGAATTTTAACAATTGTTACTACAACAAATAGTAGACATAGTTATAACAAATGTTCGAATACATTTCCGTTTTCAGCCAAGCATTTCCTACATCTCTTGATAATAGATTTTAGTCAGTGGTCAGTGGTCTAGTGCTTAGAAAGCCGGACTCTCGGTGTGAGAGTCGAGGGTTCGAGTCGCGCCTAGGGAGGAATTGTGGCAGTTTTCCCCTAGTGTGTCCGGCACCCACCTGAGTTAGCTTTCGCTGTTGGCATAATTAACAGTGCTACATATCTTACGAACACTTTACACAGACAAATTACACTTAAAAGGTGTGCCGCAGTCTTGACAAGAGACCAGCTTAAGACATAGTCGGTCACCACACACATATACAAACAAACTAAACAAAAACTGATTGGAAGATTACACGGCGATCCATATTTCCCACGACTTCCCTAATGGCATTTTGTAATTCCAGTGTGTTTCGGTCTCTCTGTCTGTACACGAAGTCCTTTAAATATCCCCAAAAGAAAAAATCCATTGGCGACGGGTCTGGCGCTGGTGTTTATTGAGCCATTGGTACGAATCCATCTATTCCCACAGATTTCATTTAATACATCTGCCGAACGTGCCGAATTATGTGCAGGAGTCCCATGTTGTTGGAAATAGAAAAGGAGCCTCTCCTCCAAATTTAGATCGTCCAAGAATTCCTCCAGTACAGACCGCAAAATGTGTACATACCGGTCTCCAGTCAATGAACCCTCATAAAAGTATGGCCCAATAATGCGATTCTTATAAACACCACACCAAACATTAAAACTAAATCGGTGTTGCGGACGACTCGGTAATGTAGGCGGAGGATTTCCTTTACTCCAATAATGCATACTTTTCATATTGTACATTTCTTGGTTTGAAATGTTTGTTTCGTCACTCCACAAAATGTACTTATATTTATGATTTATTTTAAAAATGTTCGAGGAAGAACGTACAAAATGTCATCCTGCCTTCAAAGTCCGCATCCAGCACTGCTTTCACTGGTCAATATAAATTAAAGGGCAAATATTTGTGCTTTTTAAAACTGCGTGTATAGGTTGTACATACCTACGCTTATATCAAGTTCCGCGGTTTCTGATACAGTTGGTAGGATTGGCGTCAAAATAGGCTAATATATTAATTTCTTTTCTTTCATCTACATATAATACTGCCTTTTTTGTTCGCTTTCTTTTAAAAACATTTTCATTTTCACGAAATAATCGTAGAAAATAGCGTATATCCGGCAGTAATAAATGAACCAAAAAGAAACAAACAAACAAACAAGTAATAAATTCACAATTAAGTAACAAAAAACGCATCAGCTATTACACTTTTTAAATTCGTTAATTAATGGGATTATAAGCACGTTATGAGAACTGTCAAATTAATTCCATGACGTCATCAATAGTCAATTCAGGGTTACTTTGATACTCATTTACTTATTTTATATTAAAATTCGTCCAAAGTTGTTGACCTTTCATATTTTTGTTTCCGGTAAATATAATCAGTAACGTAATTAAGGATCAAGATATAAAAATGAAAACATCCATTTGACTTACACTTTCGGATATCAAACTTTTCTCATTCTCATTATAGTTATGGTCAATTATTATTAAATCCCGTTTATGTAACGACTTATTAACTCGTTAAATAATGCATGTCTGCTCCGTATTAACATTATTTTCCAATATTTTCCACGTTCATTAATTGAACAACACACATTAATTTACATTCTTATTGTTTACGCAACAAAATGCGTTTATAATTATTAGTTAGAGCGACTGTAACGTTGCGTTCAATTTGAAATGTAATTTTATAACAGGTAATTTATAGGTAACTGTATCTTTAAGTTTATAAATATTTTTATGCCTAGGACTCACGCAAAATTTGCATTTACTATACGAAGCTAATAATAATTGAAAATTAACGATGTACAGTTTTTAAAATGGTCAGCAATTTATTAATTTAATGTGCTTCAGAGATGTCAGTTGGATGCATTTTCAGTTGTGCAATTTTTTGTTGTTGTCGAACTAGTACATATTAATTGTGTAATTGATACTAGTCCGAGTCGGTCAGTCAGAGAGAACCTTTTAAATATAAAGTTAAAAATGAATAGTAATAAATATATTTTATTATATTTTTTGGTTTCTATTGGTCGAGAGCTCAAGAAAACAAGATAGGTGTAACATACAAAATTTTATATTTTAATAAAAAAGAAATAACATAAAACAAAATTTTAATAACCTCTGTTTGTTTTACAGATTTATGTTACGTGAGATACAGTATTGAAAGTCATTTCGAAAATCTGTTCGAATTTGCCTGCTGATTATTGCCACCGTATGACTATAATTTGGTGCTTCTCTGCTTCTTTCCTTCCTCTTTAAAACGTTCTTTATAAATCACCCATTTTACTAATTTTTCTATCGTCCCATGTCTTGCTCTGCTCTCCAAGCCTGCCATTCTCTTCGCTGCTGTTATCCTTACTTTCATGCTGTCTCCTGTAGAATTATATAGTTCGGTGTTGGTTTCTGCAGGTTCAGAGCCTTCTACCAAAAAGCCACTTGCACTCTCTCTATCCCCTCCACTTCTTTTATGGCCCACAGTTCTGCTCGATACAAAAGAATGCTCCTCACACACGTCTTAAATATTGTATTCTTTGCAACAAACGAGTCGGTGAACAGTTTTCTCCATTTTCCCCATATCGCATCGTCCTTGCTACTTCCGCCTCTTTGTTCCTCTCTCCTTACACATACAGTATGTCTCAGATCGAGTGGGATTGCATGGGTAACTTTCTTATCATTGAAGATGGAGATTTGGTTAAATGGGCAATGTTTTGCAGTTTTATATGCTGATTAAAAATCTGTTTGAAAAAGTTCAAAATGTCGAACTCGTCAGAAGTTCTTTAAAAAAAACTAAAAACTGTCATTTTCTTGTATGTCAAATATCTTTGTAAGTATAAGAGATACGAAAAAAAGTTTCATATGAAAGTCACTGTATTCGATAAGAACAGTTTAAAATTGGTGTCAAGCAAAGATTCAAGATGGACGCTGTTGTGGTTCTCGTATCAACTTTCTTAAGTTAAATGGGCGCCATATTGGATTTTTAGGTTACCGAATAGAATTTTGTATTCTCTTTTCAACGATGTAAGATAACGTAGGATTGAATAAAAAATACCAGTAAAATTAATTGTTTTTACATTTTAATCAAGTAGGCTTAAATGGATCAAAACCAAAATTTATTTAAGAAAACAAAACTTAATTCTAATAATCACATGAAATGTTCAAAATGCTGGCCATTCTTAGCAAAACATAGTTGACGACACTTCGGGTTACTTTACGCAAAGTATTTCGATTAATACTAGCACACGCTTCTAGTACTGCTTCGCGCAGTTCCTGAACATTATTGTAGCTGTATTTACTTCCATATACTTTATTTTTTAACTTAGGTACCCCACAGAAAAAAGTCAAGAGGCGTTAGATCAGATGATCTGGCTGGCCATCGAACATTAGTATTGGTGAATTAAATAATCTCCACGTTTCATGAATTGTTGTTTTTCATCATAGCCACTTACCTACTTGATTATACTTTTAAAAATAATGTCACTATGTTCTTTGTGGTTCAAAGTACTTAATACTTAGTACTGAATTGACATGTTACTAAGTATTATAGGAATAAGATATAAAGGTTTTCTAAAATAAATTTCACCTAATTTTGTTTGGCTCCATGTAAGCCTATTTGATTAAAATGTAAAATCAATTAATTTTACTGGTATTTTTTATTCAATCATACGTTACCTTACATCGTTGCAAAGAGAATAAAAAATTCTATTTAGTAACCTAAAAATCCAATATAGCGCCCATTTAACTTAAGGAAGTTGATACGAGTACCACAAAAGCAGCCATCTTGAATTTTTGTTCGACACCAATTTTAAATTGGTCTCATCGAATACAGTGACTTTCATATGAAACTGTATATCCCAAGTCTTTCACTTGCTCGATCACATTTAATCTCCATTTAAAATCTTCTTTCATGTTTCGCCCCCCTGAATTCTTACAGACCATGACTTTCGTTTTACGTAGATTCACCGTAAGTTCTCGCTTCCAAAAAATCTCCAACCACTCTATTACGTCTTTCATTTGAGGCGTATAGCGCAAAAGTGGCCTAACTAACAAAATCCTGGAAACTAAGATTTGCAGTATTTCGTACAAAAAATTTGCAAAGTCAGTTCAAAATTGACCTAAGTGAAATACTAGTTGTATTTACTAGTTCACTTTTGTATAATTTGTTTGCTATTGGTTGAAGTGCAAGAGTGATTGGTTGAAGTGCAAGAGTGATCTAACTTAAGTTATTTTTAAATATTCAGTTAGGCTACTTTTGCGCTATACGCCTCATTTCACCTCCCGCCTCTGCTAACACCAGCATATTATCCGCATACGCCAGCGACCATACCTTCTCCCTACATAAAAAATACCGCCCGCTTGACCATTGATCAACACCGTGCATATGGTTTTCTTAGTTCCTACGAGATATCTATCAAAGAACAACAATTTTACACTGCAACGTACAGCAGAGAGCAGAATGTTCATTTTTGTTGCCTATATAACATTTTGTTGAATAGTTAGCTTCTTTTTCATTACGAAAAATAAAATAAATAAACACAAAATTAGTAGATTTCGATAATTTCGAGGCAAATCAGGTAAATTAATTCAGATACTACATCGCCGATATATAGAGAAAAACAAAACTTATTTCCAAATAAAACCGAAATATAACACTGGAGATTTTCAATTCTAAAAATGAATTGAAGGAGCAATAATGTAGAACCCAAAGAATCACGAAAGAAAAATGTGATAAAAAGAAATAAAAAGTAATGTGACTGAAAAACTGAAGAATGCTTAAACCATTTATAAAATTATTTAAAACTTTTTAGAACTCGCAAAAAGAAACTCGGAAAATGAGAAGAAGCTTTCTAGAAATGTTATTTAGTTAATATATTGCACATTCCTTCAAAATCCAAAATGGATTTCCGTAATGCCGTATTTTATAATAATAGGTAGTGTAAAAAAATATTGCGGCTTTTGTTCACGAGATAGCATTTGTGTCCTAAATCTCAGGGTCTATGAGTCGAGCAGGGCAGGCCGACGTCATTTGACAGCTGGCTTTGAAGCTAGTAGATGTTCAAATAATTATTGGAATTTGCCGCAAAATTGCGCTACATTTTACAATTTTATTTCGATAGAGGCACAAATGCTGCGTATGCCCGTGAAGGAATTTGTGGTCTTTATGGGCAAGAAAATTTATGAAAAGCAACATCCAAAAGATGGTCAGTGGACGATATTCAGGCAAAAGTCGAGCACGACCGTCATGTAAGCAGTCATGAATGATGACATCGCCAAGGACTTAAACATACTATACCAGACAGTGTTAAACCATTTGCAGAAAGCTGGCTATAAAAAGAAGCTCGACGTTTGGGTGCCACATGATCTGACTCCAACTTGAATAGGAGGCTTTAATGCATCCACCGTATAGCCCGGACCTGGCACCGTCAGACTATCATTTGTTTCGGTCTCTGCACAATTCCCTGAATGGTATTAAGTTAGTTTCAAAAGAAGACCGTGAAAACCACGTTTCAAAATTTTTTGACCAGAAACCAAACAAATTCTATAGCGAGGGGATTATAGTGTTGCCTGAAAAATGTCAGAAGGTCGTCAAACAAAACGGTGCATATGAGGTTTCTTAATGTTATTTTCCAATCACTATAAATGTATTCTCAATTATGACCTCCAAAAGCTCAATACTTTTTAGACTATATTTATCGATTAGAATGTTCTGAAACAGAGTACAAAATATAGTATTCATTTCTCATTTCAAAATTTTGCAACAACCGATCGAACCCACTTATCTTGCAGTGAATCCCTTTCTTCTACTTCTGACTTATTTTGTAAAAATTTTAAAATACTACACATTGACATGGTGCTTCTGAAAATTTTTAATTTCATCAAAAATTTTCATGACCTATTTTATTTTCCTCTCTTTAATTCTAGCATTTCAGTTCCTTCCATTAAGAGGCTTCTTATCAATATCTCTGTCTATTAAATTTCTCTGTCTATTATACATATACGGATAAAATCAGTAAGTAATAGTATCCGACAAGATAAGTATATAATTTCGTCTTGAATGCATGTATTATCTATGATACTGTGTCTTTATCATTAATTTACCTGCACAATTAAAAACGACAAAAAATGTGATATACAGGCTGTTCAAAGTTATCTGCGCACTATTGCTATCTTCGTTATTTTTGGAGCTAAAGAGTCGGTTAAATTAGCAAAGACAGAGTGATTTTTCCGCTGATTACAATGCTTCACACAAAAAAACAATTGCGCATCACATTTCAGAGCCAACTCAGATAATTAGATTTGGAACATCCTGTATATTTATGTAGCAGTCGGTAGAAAATGAAATTTTGCACAAAATCTTCTTATACTACTATAACCCAGAAATGAAAAACAAAAGAGCTACGACGACATTAATACAGGTCACCGCACATGTTTGTTAGTAGCGAAGCTACAGTGTTGGTCAATACATCAAAAATGTGTTG
>JAFFZR010005629.1:0-12161 GCA_018397195.1 Lethrus apterus
GGTATAAATTGAGTCTATGCAACGATAAGAAATCAGTTCAAGTCTAACAGCTAATGAACTCTATCCTGAAGAAGATGAATGGAACTTCATCCTTCTCAGAACAACATACCTACAACGCGGACTACTCGAAAAAACAGCACAACATATATATATATATATATATATATATATATATATATATATATATATATAAATATATCTACGCATCAACATATGTATTAAAATGTATATAAAAAAGAAAAGTAAATAGCGACAATTTTTTATTAATGCACAAATACGGTAACATTTAATCTGTATACATATATCATAACAAGATCGGTAACATCAACTTTACTTACACCTCAACTTAGTATACTGAAAAACTACAAACTGTTCATTAAAGAAAACTGTATGGAAGTGGTACTAAATTTTTTACATAATATAATTAAAATCATTCATTTATATACAAAGTACATGATGTAATTAAGTTTTAAAGCTAATTATTTCACTCACTATGGCATTTTGTTTTGTAACATTAATATAACGCCAAATGTGTATTATTGTTCCAAAAACAATGCATAATGACAGTAAAAACTTTCATTCTGACTAGTAAATATGGTAAGTCATAAAAATAAAATGTTATCTAACGCACAAGAATTTTTTGAACCTAAAAATAGGTATGTTTTGTAACAATAGCCTTAATAAATATGTTCTTATTAATTTTAAACCTAAGTATTGTCAAGAACCAGATAAGTACTTCTTTTAGATACATACAATTTTTACAGTATCTCACATTTGCTTAAGTTAAGCAATTGTAAAAAATACAGATATTATTAAATTTATCTGGCATTTTATTCACACAAACATGATAAATACATCTACAGCAATCCTAAGGTCATATGACAACGTTAAACGATCTTTTTTTAACATTTTTATGTAGACCCAAATGTGTATGAATAATAGGGCCTGTAAAATGTCGTACACATTGAACAAAAATTCATTAATTAGTTTTACTTGAAACATTTATCAGAAACAACTCCAAATTCATGCATGATACTGAATTACATTGAAAACGCCATCAACATTTTCACCAAACGTAACTGCATGGAAGCAAATAAATAATATAGAATCCAAGAAATTCATGATGTTGACCATTACTTGGTCATCTTCCAATTGAGAAAAGAATTAAATAAAACCGAACACTTTACTATAACTACAATAAAATATTATGAGACATTGATAAATTTACGGTTTTATTTAACTAATTTTGTTACCTATATAAAATTATTTTTCCTCATTTTTTGTCACTTGAAAATTTAAATGCATACACATAGTGAACGCATTTACTTTATTTTGAGATCACTTGGCCTATTTTACAAATCATTTACGTTCACATACAGATACACATGTAAATTACAGGTTTTAAGTTACATGTATCTTTCGATACAAGTACAATATCTGCAATATCAATGTGGGACATACATATAAACCTCTATGTACCTAATGTTGTACATCCAATTTAGAAATGCCTCCAATGACTGCATCAATACATTGTGTATGTCTTTACATATATATATTTACCGTGATAAAAAATACGACGTTTTTAATTCAGAATTATGTAGTAATTATAAATTATAATATAATATAATATATGTTCAATAACACTAAAAATAAATCAAGTAACATTCTCATATATGACTTTATATCATAACCGCATTACATTTGTACATATCCATAACATGTATTAATATAACTGTATCATTATTTAATTGAGTCATCTACTTGCAACATTATAAAGAAGGCAAGATTATTTAAGCAGTTTCCATAAAAAAAGTTCTCAAAACAGTAAAATTAATTATATGTAGTTACCAACTGAAATATTTTAAATCACTCTAATTGAATATTCAAAATTAGTTTAAATATAGAACTTAGTTTGAAAATTAAGAATATATAAAAGGAGTATTTTAACATTCAACCGGTGACTCATGGCAACGGAACGTCCACCTTCACATATGTTACAGGAAAATATCCAGTACGACCATTAAGACTACCTTCAAACCAGTTTTCATCAATTTTATTTATCAGAGTTATCACATCATTTTCCTGAAAGAAGAAACTAATTAATTTAAACCAAGTTTTGTACAGGATAATAATAAAAATATTTATTGTAAGCTCAACATTATTACATTAACAATAACAAAAATCTCAAAGTAAAATACATCAAAAGAAAGGGGAAGTATAAAAAAGCAGAAGAAAAGATTTGATAGGAAAAGTCATAGAATCGCTGGAAGAGACAAGAACACCTAGAAGACAGTCATCAATTGCACATTATAGTTGTGGTGTGAAGAAGTATGTACCTTAAAACCGAGTTCTCCTGGATTTTCCGGCTCGAAATCATATAAGGCGATGCAGCATGGTGACTTCGTCATTGGTGTTCTGGCCGGAGATTTCATTGGGGACGGTAAAGGCGAAGCTAAAACAATGGCTTTGATAAATAAAGAAAGTCAACTTAAAATAAACTTACCATTAGCAGACTGCTGTCCCGGATGCAACTCTAACTGATAAGGTTTGTGCTGTGGTGAAGATAATTGCGAAGAACCTGTCAATACTGTTGATTTAGAAGAATATCCACAACATAAGCATTCTTGAATTGTTGTGCATAAAGTCATTTTAATAATAGTTAATACAACAAATTGTGTTCTATTATGTACTATTTTCAGTGTATGTATCTTTGAATAACTTTGGCTTAGATCCAGGTATATTTTCACTGTCACATTCAGTTGGAAAAAAAACTGTAGTTAATACAAATACATAATTAATAAGGTTATCTCATTTTCATTCAGTTCTACGTAATTACTAATTAGATTTGCCCCCAAATCATAATAATTGGAAAATTTAATAAAAATTAAAATCAAAATAGGGAAGGGATTAAAAAATAAATAAAAATAAAAACAAAAATAACTGATACCTGTATTGATGTTCCAACAATCAAAAGGGTCAGGTTTATAGGTAGGTTGAGTTTTGGGTGTGGACCTAAAAACAGGCGTAGGGCGAGTACTTATAGCGGGAGTGATAAAATTCGTACCATTCATGCCGTCGACACCCTCTATGTTGAGATCTGCTAGAGTTTTAGGAACAAATTCCACCTTGGGACGATTGGCAGCCTCATCTTTCCTATAAAAAACAAAATCAATTGTTAATGCCCATGTTAATAATAAATCTGGGCAATAGGGCCATATACCTAGGCTTTCCTTGTTAGAACCCCGAATTGTGTTGGCTTCTGCTTGCCGAGATTTCTAAATTCAGTCGCAGTAAACCCAGCAACAGCAGCAGCAGCTATAAAAATGTTTGGATGGGCAAGAAGAAGCCAACTCAAGACGTGACTTAAAAAATAATATAAAAGAATAGTTCTAGTAAGTAATATAATAGTTGGAACTGTAACGGTAAACTTTGCGAATTGAAACCGTGTATTGTATTGGCTTCTGCTTGATGATGTTTATATAGTATAGATGTAGTAATCCCCTGCAAACATGGCTCAATAGGGTAGCAAGAAGAAGCCAACCCAAAACGTAGCTCCAAACCAAAAATCAAAATACATAATATATTATTAGTATTATTGGATGAAACACATGCATCAGTTAAATGAAAGTAGAAGAGTGCAGAAATGCACAAACAATAAATGAAATCAAAAACATATGACAAGGGGAAAGAATGGATCTAGAAGGCAAGTTTTTATGAAGAAGAAAAAGGCAAGAAATAATAAATCAAACCTGAAGGATAACAATCAATATAGTGGAAAAAATGATGGAATATAAGCATATACGAATACAAAGGGGTATTTCAGAGCAACTGAAATAGACGACTTTTAGACAATGGTGCGTTGACTTATGTGTTCGAGAATTTGTTATATAAGGGCAATAGGAAAATGTGAAACTTATGGAGACGTTTATGGCAGTTGTGCATGTTAGAATTATGGTTTTTGGCCAACACAGCAAGCTCATGACATTTCACATCTTACTGTTTTGACAGTCCTATCATGGTTTTCTTCAGATGTAAAGTGTCGTATCGCAGTCGTAGCAACAAACTCAACCACCATGTCAAAACATGACTTCAATCTTAGGTCAGCAAATCGAAAAATTAATAAAACTTACTTTTCAAGAAGAGTCTCCGTTAAAGTTTTAAGTATTTCGGTACATTGGTTGTGGTAATCTAGAAGTCCTTCAGCGAAAGTAGCCAACTGAGATATTTGTTCCACCTAATAAAGTGACATTTCTTAAAATTCTTTATATTAATTTCAAAAAATAGTCATCAAACCACATTATACTGTTTCTAATAATCAATATAGGAAATATTTAAAGACAAATGGTTGCAAGTAAAAAAAATCATTTTTAAATAAATTAAATCCGAATATCAGATAATTTAAATTTAGTATATGCATAGTACAATGTCCTCATCCCTCTCTAAATTGATCGTGGTTTTAAAGCATCTTATCTTTTATAGAAGAGAAATTGGGCTGGGTGTCAAAATACATGAAATATTTCATTGTTGTTTTACATACAACATATACTTAATTCTTCTTTTTATAAAGATTGTGTTGATACATTAATTAACAAAGGTTAAATGAATTTTCATTTTTGCTCGTTTGTCATTATTGACAAATAAATGTCATAGTACATTAGTACATAGTTAGTATAGTATTTTATAGTTGGTACAAATAATAAAACTGTTTTAAGCACTTACATCATTTTCTAATAAGTTGAACATTCCCATTTGAGCAAGATGTAGCGATTCTGCAAACTTATCTTCGGCAGTTTTAATCTCATCATCTGTAATATGTGAACCTGTCATGACAATAAAAGTTCACATGCATTTAACTAGAATGCAAAAAAATATAAAAAGCTTAATAAGAATAGATTTTTAAAACATGGCTCAATATTTAACAAATTAAACAAATGGCTTATATCAAAAATGGGGTCAATTCTGAAATGACGGATAATTTTGACAATTGGATCAGTAATTTTATATAAATGCCCTCATGAACCAAGTTTTGTAAATTTCAACACTAATATCTATATTAAATTAAAATAAATAGCCCTAAATACGTTTTATGGGCTTCTAATTTTAAATAAATAATATAAAAAATTGAGAGCCTACATGTAAACAAAAATAACTTGTCTTTATTGTGGCGAGTTTCAGGATAATATAATTGTGGCATTACATATTGATAAAAAATCATAATCATCGTTATTCTTGACTTTACTAGTATCTATTATCATTTACGATTTTAATCCTCATCCATGTCTAAATTGCAACCACACAATTCAAACATTGTGAAGAGAGTCGAACGGCGAACGGAAAGCTAAATCATAAATCAAATATGTAGTACTAGATAGATACCCACTCAAGTCCTGTTGGCTTAGCGTCACTGTGCAAACTTAAATGGGTGCTGTTGCCCATGAAATATGTTTGATTTAAACCAAAGCTTGGACGCTCCATACAGTAGGTACATTTTTTTGTTTGCAGTTTAAAATTCAAAAATAAGATTCAAAGTAACAAAAAAGTCAATCAAAAATGATTAAAAAAAGTTATTATGACTTCATGTTGAATATTATGTTGATGAATACCTGCACTGGACGCTTTGATGATGATGTTTTCTATAGTTCATTGTTATAAAAATACAAAAATTTTTACGTCAACCTTTGCCATTCCTAATGGCCAATTAGTCAATTTGAAATACACGCTAAAAGTATAAAAAGACATTCCAATAAACTGAATGAGAAATATTCGTAGAACATATCGAAACTTAAAACCTAATACATTGTATGGATTTATTTTTTTAAATTCATACTTATTGTATATTGGTTGGTGTTCTGATCAATATAGTTAAGGTATTTTGTGTTTAATTTTAATTTTTTATCAGTCAATATAATGCTTATATACTTTTGAAAATGATTTAATTATTATAATTATAACCTAAACCACATTATATAATTGAATGTAAATTTGACAATTACAATTAATGACATAAAAATATGTAATTTTTGTACATAGATAGGCTCTTAAAATAAAAAATCCATGTATGCCATTACATGGAATTAAAAAAAAAAATAATATACTGGTATATTGCTTTAAATTAATATGCAAGGTGTGCATCTAGCACCTAAATAAAAGATGGAATTTTCCACCATAAATAATGTTCATAACAACATACCAGATGAAGGAATATGCTTCTTAATAGGACTGGAATAGGGGCTAGAGCCCCTGGGCACTATAATCCATGCAACATTAAGACATATGTACAAAAAATGAATTACACATCAAAAATAAATGTCTTGTTGTTCTGCAAACAACTTTTATGTATTAAAAATAAAACATACCCTTGGCTTGTCGTCTTCTTTTACAATCAAAATCCAATCTGCGACCTTGTAATTTTTTACGATGGTGCTGTAAAACTATATTGTAGTATAAACACTCATTAATAATAACTTGCACTACCATAACTTCCTTTAGGTCTTTCGTTTGAAGGTGATGAAGTGGTTCTAAGAAATTTTGTTTAATGTTGTCATCAAGAGAATATTTGACATCCGCCATCTGTTTCAGTGCTTCACCCATTTCAACTAATGCATTGCCAAACATACTATCATCTCCAAGTTTACGGCCATAAATCAGCATACAATCTCCTAGTACACCTTCAGGTTGCGGGTAAGTGTTGGATTTGGCTTGTCCACTCAGTTTACTTATGCCTTTAACGGCAGCCATTTTTGCTCTAGCTGTTGGGTTTGGTTGCAAGAATTCCTTCGTCTTCATTTGTAATTCTTCAACTAATTCGCATGTAACATCAGTTTTCTGTAATTAACATAATGCGTATATCCATAATAATATATGTATAAATATAAACTTACTCGTTCCATATCCATAAAATCCAAATCAAGTTTTGTTCCTTCAGCTCCACCCATTTTTTCCGTAACATACTAGAAAAAAACACTTTTTTTAGTTTCAATTTTTACAAAGTCAAAGTCTAAAATAAATAATCAGCTATTTTTTAGTATGTTATATACTTGCATGCATATTTCGATGATTGGCAAAAATCTTTCCAAATTAAATTAAGAAATATATTACTCAAGTCTCAAGATTACTTGAAAAAGTTGAAAATCAAATTCATAGTCCACTACGTAAAAGAATGAATTAGAATCATGGAAAATTTAAATTTTCGTCGATGATTTTTGTACAAAATTTACATCAGTTTAATGTATCTTTCCCTGGAAGAAAAACGTAATCTTTGCCTGATCAAATTCGTGAAGATTAGGCCAACAATTCTACATTTGTATCTAAATTTATCAAAAAAAAAAAAAAAACAAAAAAAAAACAATTATATTTATAGTCAGTCCATCGAACGTTCTTAATCCTAAACATAATAGAAAGACAGAACAAATATGGTATAAATAAATCATTTGTTGAAAGAAAATATCTAAAGGGAGGACTCGGGTGGAAAAGATTATATAGCAATTACAATTTCCATTAACTGAGAATTTGCCTCCACAATAAAAGTATTACAGACTAACTAACTAGAGATTATTGCATTTTATAATTCAAAATGGTTGAATTTACTTTCGATAACTGAACACAACATTTCGCTTTGTATTTATCATTTCGATTCAGAATCTAGCATTAGTATAGTTGATTTTCTTACCCTAATGAACAGAAACTTTGATGTCGCTTTTGTTAAAACATAAAATTAAACATATTAAAATTTAAAAAACTTAAAAAAACACTCGAAAATGACAAAAGTCGAAACGCGTCGTGATAAAAATTAAACAAAAATGACAATTAAGACACGTACATAGTGACAATAAACTTAGTGAAAGTTTTATTAATTTTAAATTTTAATATGTTTAATTTTATGTATTAACAAAAGTGACATCAAAGTTTCTGTTCATTAAGGTAAGAAAATCAACTATACAAATACAACATGAGCAAAGGTAATACAAACCAAATTTAAATTTAAATACGTTGCATTGTTGAAAGAAACTTTGGGATAAAAATGCCAATGCCAACGGTGAAAATACACAGAAAAAGCTCCAAGGTTATCGAAGCTATTGAAAAAGGGATGCCTAAATGGAGAGCGATTAAAATTAATAAAATTTCTGGAGCGACTTCAATTTATATTGTCAAGGAACTTTGTTAAACTAAGGCAAGGCACTATTTCATGCGGAACGAGGAATAAATGGATATATTTATGTGGAAGTGTGCAGAAATATTTGAATTTTTTAGATTTTGTATGGAATAGATGGGAAGAATGGAGAGTGTTGTATTTGCGGTTAACCTGAGGAGATACGGGAAAAATGGGTATATTAGAAAAGATGAAATGACCGGAGACGGAAAGGCTGATAATTGAAAAAAAGTGCTTAAATGAAATCGGAAGGGTAAAGAAATTATGAAAATAATAATAATAAATATAATAATAAAAATAATACTAGTTTTCTAAAAATAAATTGTGAATATTGGCTATTAGAATGATAATAAAGGGCATTTCCTTGGCAACTGATGGCCTTTAAAAGTTTATGAAAGAAGTTTGTCGAAAAACAGAAACCATACATAATAAGGTATTTTTAGATGCGTACCTTAAAAAGCAAACTAGTAATAACAATCGAGAAAAACTATTAAATGCAACAAAGGCTCTGGAATACATCAATACTTCAAACGAATCTTCAGCGCATTGTGTTTACATACGCACTAGAAATTTGATCAAAGAAAATTAAGTGCAGCGTATGTAAGTCAAAAGCACTATATGAATTAAACCTGAAAATACAATTTACATAAACCTAATCTATTTTGGAAAAATATTTTTATGCAACAATAATTGATGTAAGTGTATGTTGTTTAATTTTATGTATTCTACAAATAACTGTCGAAGATTTATAAAAATTATTAAAAAAAAAAATGGTTTATTCTCTACAAACCATACTGCTTACCATTTGCCTGAATAGTGATGCATAATCAATTACGGTTGAGGGAGTAAACAAAAGAGACAAAATACGAAGTGAAAAGATTAGAAGAAGGTTGGAAGTAAAGGGTATAATTATGAAATTTCTTAAATTTAACAAATTCACCCTGCTCAAGACATGATTTTTTAAACATTCTACAACGAATTTGGAGAATGCCGTACTGCTAAAAATGACAACTAACGCCATTAAGGCTGGAAAAATAAAGATACAAGATTGATCTTCTACACTATTGAGCTGAATAAAAAAATTACGTAATTACATGCATTAATTCTACTCTAGAAAGATACCTACTTCTAAAGGACACGTTTTAAATATTAATCTTACGCAAAACGAATTTATTGCAAAATAATGATATATAGGTGTCCCATTAATCGATGCATATTTATTCCAATTTTTCTTTACTTACTTGATTACACTTATTTATCTGTTTCTTCAACCCTGCGAACGCCATCTTGTCTTATATATCTAAAACTAAAGATAACATAATCAGTAATTTTTCTAAAAATAACAAACGGGATATCTATAAATGCATGAGTCCTGCATTTAAACGGGATAATTGTTTTTTGTTAAAACAATTGCGAAAAGTTTTATTATTTTTCTAAATGGCCCATTAAAAAAATAATAATAAATAAGACGGTAATTTAAAGTTGATACTTTATGTTGTCTTCTACTATTCTTATAAAGTTTATTGATGTAATAATTAGCTAACGACGTAGAAGGAAATGTTGCATCTAAGATAGCACATTTACATTGTTATAACTTATAACTAAGACATTAATGTAACACGTTGAAAACAATGAATTAAATCAGTATCACTTTCAAACTGTTATTGATGTTTTCCCTTGTGAAAACAAAAGTGACCTATTTTTCATTTTTAACCGATTCATTTTAAAGTGTATTCTATCAAAATTTGAAATATTTAAAAATTGAAAAAAATTTTCAGAGAATATAAAAATTCAAAATATATTGAAAAATGTTTCTTGATGTTACATTATGTTTATTTATAAACCGCCCAATTTAATTTTAAAAATATAAAAAAAATCTTATATCTATATTTGTATTATATCGGAAATCACACAAAAACACACAAATTGATAGTATTCAATAAATTTCAATTTAAATATTTGATATATCCAATTAGTGTCAAGTGTGCAAATAATGTGTTTATTTTTTATTGTTATCAAAAGTCATGAATAATAATTGACTCAAAAAAACTTACAGTTAATTTAAAAAAAATACGCACTACTGGTGTAACTGATTTTCAAACTTCAATGCACTGGGTCACAATATTCGGCAAAGTTAAGAATGAGAAATTCGCGTAAAATGCTATCGACTAACATTGAATTGTCAATGCGCAAACCTATCACGCACTTATCGATACTTACAACCACCCACCACATCCGTGATGATGAGTTGATAGCGGGAATTTGAAAATTCAGGCTACACCAATCATCCCTTTAAATATGAAACATTTTCTAATGAAAATAACCATTTTAAACTTGTTTGAATTTTGAAATAAAATATACTTTCACATTATCTAAATTCTAAAATCTGATTTTTTTATTGGTATACTTTATCTGTATAAAACTGATAAACTAAAAGATTTTGATAATTTATATTTTTCTTAAAATTTGATAAATAACATAGATCTCAAAATGTGTCAAATAAAAATATTCAGTATATGAAATATCCTTTTCTACTCTTTCCAATCTTCTGCTACTACAGTTAATTACTTTTTTCTGGGTTGACCATTTTCTCCATTGTATACAGGGTGAGTCACCACCGACGCCATGGAGTTTTATGACGAAACGGCATATATTCTCCAACTTCTGTTGCAGGCGGATTATGTAAGTCAATAACGGCTACATTTTAAAAATATTTTCAATTATACAGGGCGTTCCTAAAAGAGTGGCATATCAAAGTTATACTTTTTCTTATGGAACATACTGTATTTCAGCACACTTTTGAATTGCGCGTAAAAAATAAGCCAGACTTTCATAAGGGTTCCCTATACCTAAATACTAAGTGTTCTGATTTATTTCGATTTTTCTTAATGTGTAAGGTTTTAGAAAAAAAAAATTATATTATCCCCAAACGAAATTAATTATGACAAATTTGCTTTTAAGGATAGATAATAGTCCCTTAATTTATTTAGTAATCTACTACTACAACTTTCTCTACAGAGTGTTCAGAATTTTATAAGTTTATGGTGTAGCAAATTTAATTGTCTTTCAAACTGTATGAGTTTCCCTATACCTAAATCTTTAAGTTTTGAAGTTATTTAGGTATTTTGGGAGCACCATCTAACTGCAACCACATTTTTCGTTTAATATTTGAAGGAATATTTCCTAAAAGTTACCAAAATATTGAGTTTTATCCAGTATGCTGCATTATAATTAATGTAATCAATGTTCATGGCGCGATGACTAAAATACACAGAAAACATTTCTGATCGAGACCATAGTAACTTAATTGAAACATTTATAAAAATATTTCTAGTGACCACTGAAATCTAATCTAACATAATGACTAATTTGCCATTTATGTAGTAAATGATGATTATGTATTAATAGATTACCATCATAATTTTTAATTAGAAAGGTAGGTATAGTTTTGGGCACTTTTAGGAAATATTCCTTTAACTATTAGACGAAAAATGTGGTTGCAGTTAGATGGTGCTCCCAAAATACCTAAATAACATCAAAACTTAAAGATTTAGGTATAGGGAAACCTCATACAGTTTGAAAGACAATTAAATATGCTACACGATAAGCTTATAAAGTACAGCGTGTTCCATTTAAAATAAGCCCGATATTACAGTTTGAATTTGCTAATAATGGTACTGAAAATTCTGAACACCCCGTAGAAAAAGTTGTAGTAGTAAATTGCTAAATAAACTAAGGGGCTGGTCTATTATCTAGGTCTAAAAGCAAATTTGTCATAATTATTTTCGTTTGGGGGTAATATTTTTTTTCGAAATTTTTACATTTTAAGAAAAATCGAAATAAATCAGAACTCTTAATATTTAGGTATAGGGAACCCTTATGAAAGTCTGGATTATTTTTTACGTGCAATTCAAAAATGTGTTGAAATACAGGCTGTTCCATAAGAAAAAGTATAACTTTGATATGCCCCCATTTTTTAGAGCGCCCAGTATATTTGAAAATATTTTTAAAA
>JAFFZR010005630.1:0-12095 GCA_018397195.1 Lethrus apterus
AGTTGCAGTAGGTCGCTCTTTTTATAACTGTTTTATTCATACAAGAAGAATTCTGTCCAGTTACAATACAAAATTTTGTCTTTTCAATAGCTGTTATAAAAGTATTATTTTGGTAATTGCACAATGGCAATCTTACCCTGTAAAAATGATCAATTATGAATTATAAAAGCTCTTCAAAATGACCACCTTTATTGTTGATACAGAGTTCCAAACGTTATTGAAATGACAATTTCACACGTAAAAGTGTGTCGGGATTTATTTCCCGAAAATCTATAGAAATTCTATCTTTCATATCTTCTGGCGTAGATCGTACATCTTGGTAAACTATGGCTTTGATATGTCCCCGTAAAAAATAATCTAATGGAGTCAAGACAGGGGACCTAACGGGTCATGCGATAGGTCCTCCCCTTTCTATCCATCTGTCACCATATATTTCGTTCAATAACTGCCGCATGGTAGTGAATAGGAGCACCATCGTGTTGTTAGTAGTGGTACATCTTCTAGTTGATCTCCTAATTCATTAGTCAGAAACTGCCTATATCTTGCTCCGCTTAAATGGCCATGGAAGAAATACGGACCAATAACTCTTGTGCCTCCCTAAACGTGGAGTGACCACCTATTCTGCCGCCGAGATTCATAAATGAAATGTGGATTGGTGTTATCTATCTTATAGACAAAACTTATTTTGTATTTAATTGCGGCCTTACTGTAAAACTAGAGATGAAAAGAAATCATTTCCATCTCTTTTTTCAATAAATCGATAACAAAACAGAGATCTTGTATCCCCTCAGGGCCATTGTTGACATTTTGTTTTTAATTTTCTCTTTCTCTTGTCCACTTTTGTTATGATTAAGTGGTTTTTTGAGTCTCTTTCTATCACTGTTGATAGTTATTGGTTTTTATTGGTTATTTCGCGTATTTCGCACTCTATTATTATTGTTTCTATTTTTTTTTATTCCTTTCTGTTTCATTAAAAATGTTTGTTTACTGGTTTTTAGCTAAAGTATATTCTATTTTAATGATTGATTTACCTATTTTGATGTTGATTAAGTGTGTATTGTCTAATATTTAGATTTTTTTGTCAATTATTTCACTTTATTGTTTATTACGAATGTTTGGGTGGCCGCCAATCTTGTTTTTCATTATCCGGAGTGTAACCGCGTCAACTCGTTAGTTGCCGATGTTTAGTTCACTGTTGCAAGTTAGATCATTTTCAATAATTGAATCGTATATTTCGGAAAGGGACTATAAAGGTAAGTTTCCACATGCATGGATTACTGGCGCCAGTAAGATGCCAGTTTAGTGGCGCCAAATTGATGGCGCTACAATTTGTTTTTACTTAATTGTGACAATTTCGTACTGGCACAGTACTAAAAATGGCGTCAAATTATATACTTCGTCCTGGCATCAATGTGGTAATGTAAATGTGCTCCCTGGAGCTCCACAAGTTAACAAAAAAGAAACGGAAACATAGGTGGTAGGTTCGAATCGCATGAAGAGATTATCTAGGTGCCGGAATTTTATGGTTCCACAAACACATATACTCTTCATATGCCTCCAAAAACGTTATTATTTGTTCTGATGTCCATTTTATAGACGGTTTCTTACACGGCTTTGGCATTTTTGGCTGTCGAACGAGTTACTTTTGTTTACAAATACTACCACTGGCGCGAAAAAGTAGACCTCAGGTCTACTTTACTGGCGCTAGTATTGGATGGATTTTAACAGTTTCCACATGCAACTAAACTGGCGCCAGTTGGTGCGTGCCACTAAACATTGCATGTGGAAACTTACCTTTATTGGCGCTATTATTATTGGCCCCAATGTGGAAACTTACCTTAGTAACATTTCTATGTTTTTGAGAAAACGAAAAAAAAACATGTACTTTCCAATTTAAAGATTATTGATGACATTTTTTATTGTAATCTCAATGTCTAACTGCCAATGGAAAATATTATTAACAAAAACAAAGAAAATTTTTATTCTGCGGCATTTTTATTTCTGGTTCTGGCTTTAGTTGGCCATAATAATATTTCCTGATAAATATTCAATCTGAGAGTTTATTGCAGAAAGGGACTATCCGATGATATTTGGTAACTTTCTGCAACAAAAGAAATATTCTGTTTCTAAAATAAATTTTATTGGCTTATGAACCACAGTTGCTAGGACTAGAACAAGTGAGCACTAAAATACACTTATCTCAAAATCGTCAAAAATTTTACTTGGTCCCTTTCTGAAATAAACGATTCAATTATATTCTAAAAGTTCATCAGCTGGACGTCACAGGCACCTGGAAGCTGAAGCAGAAGTCTAAAATACTTACAGTCTTCGTTAAATTAAATCTAAACTAGAGTAGTTATACTCCATGGAAGCATAATTGAGTTATGAAATAATAAAATGTAATATTTCCACTGAAGATAACAAATTATTATTTTTTAATAAACAATGATTTATTAAAAAAATTATTGTAGGATTATTTTATTTTGTTATTTTATATTCGTAAAACATACTATTCCTCTATTTCTTTTATTGTATTTGAATAGTTTAAAAAAAGTTTCAAAACTGTTTTCTGGTATATAGATTTATAATATTGGTCCAAGGATACATCAAATAAAAAAGAATATGCTTAGACTAAAGTAATTTGAAATCGGTAACACTTTTAATTCATATTTTATGCAACAAAATAATAATTGTTTCATCGACTTTTTTCACTTTATTTGTTATTTTAGGTCCATCCCTTTTTCAAATTTACACCACAAGCTGACCGTTTTGACGTGGCCGTACTTCGTTTAGATAGGACTGCACATCAAGCATCGCATATAGTACCGATATGTTTGCCACCAAAAGGCGAAAGCTTCCTTGGAGAAGTAGGCGTTGCTGCTGGATGGGGTGCAATGAGTCCAGGCTCAAGGTTACGTCCACAGACTTTACAAGCCGTTAAAGTTCCCGTTTTGGACAGTAGATTATGCGAACGCTGGCATCGTTCCAAAGGAATCGGTGTCGTAATATATGACGAGATGCTGTGCGCTGGATATAAACATGGTGGCAGGGATAGTTGCCAAGGTGATTCTGGAGGACCGTTAATGCTTCAAAGACAGGGCCGATGGTTTCTAATTGGTATCGTTTCTGCTGGATATTCTTGCGCTCAGCCCGGTCAACCGGGTATATATCACAGAGTGGCACATACGGTAGATTGGATTACAAGAGCAATTGGTTCTTAATAGAGACTTGCTTTATTTATTATTTATAAATTAGGAATAACTAAATTAAAATATAATTAGATAATAAGGACTTTATCTTTCAAAATTTGTACTATATAAGCTAAAAATTACGTATAAGCAATTGCATATATTAGTTATGCCAAACAGAAAAAAAAAGGATAAAATTATAATTTCACATCCTCATTTTTTATAGTTTGTTTTATTAATTTTATTCAGTTTTATTTGTACATAAAATTTAATGTCCAATGAATATATAGATATATGTATATTTTCTAGGAAAATCTATTTCTTGCTTGCTGAATTAAAATTTAAAGAAACACAGAATTAAACCTTAAACCTAAACCGTAAATTAAGATAAAGAATGTGTTTTCTTATGTTTCCATGAATATTTAGCGTTCTTAAAATTAATAATTCAAACTAATTTTAATTTTCGAGAATTTTTAACAAGAAACTTATAAGTTATTACTATTATTATTATTATTATTATACTAATTTCTTAGGTTAAGATTAAATTTGTGACACATTATCAAGAGTGCGCCCAGCTGGAAATCTGTCTAGAATTATTCATTTATATTGTCGATGCTCGATATCGGTGTGTGTGTGTGTAGCATAGTTGTTTTTAACCTCATAGGTATATGTTATACAGGATACGTGACTTTTTATTAGCTTGAATGTTTCCGTTTTATGTGGGACATCCAGTGGATGCAATGTTTTTCTATGACATACTGCTTCTCAGCAAAAATACAAAACTTAACTTCCCTTCATATATAATCTAAATTAATGTGATATTCAAGTGTAGAATTTTTTCTTTTTTTTTTTTGAAAGTTGCTAATAGATATATCCTTCAGTATGAAAACTTGAATCTAAGCATTTTTTATATGTACAGGTGTCTTATTTTCGTTGTTTTATCTATACATGGTAATTTATATAAATTACCATTAGCCTACAAGCTAGGAGAAAACCATTTACGCAATGCTGTGCCATTTTTTACGAGCAATTCACGTAGGAAATTAAAATTTTTCTAGCTCATCTCGTTTTCCGCTCTAGAACCGGAAATTGAAATATCACGATTTTTTTTAAATGATTATAACTATTATATTTCAAGATATTGAAAAAACGTAAAGTCATTTTTTATCGGCATTTTTAAGGAGTACTTGAAACTTAGCTCAGATTTCTAATTGTGATTACCACTTCGCCGCCACCATTCTTCATTTGTTTTTTTTTTTTAACCATGATGGGATGTGACACCATTAAAACCGTGTTTCTGTGGGTTTTCCAGAAATATAAACTCTGTGTAACTATCTCGTATTTTAGACGAGTTACGGTCAAATGTATGATTTCTTATCCCTTAAGAAGGATGGTAGTGCCGAAATGGTAACTATAATTCGAAATCTGAATTAAGTAGCAAGTACTCCGAAAAATGCTGATGAAAAAATATCTTTGTTTTTTCAATATCTTGATACATAAAACAGTTAAGATTTTTAACGTAAGTAACTGAAATGTTTCTCGTTGAAATTTGACGATTTTTTAAAAATAATCATATATCTATTATTTTTCAAGATATCGAAAAACACAATCACGCTTTTTTCATCGCCACTTCACGAAGAACTTGCCACCTAACTCAGATTTTTAATTATACTTACCACTTTGCCGCTACCATCCTTCTTAAAGGATAAGAAATCATAAATTCGCACATCTCGTCTAAAACCCGAGACAGATATAGCGTTTTATATTTTAGGAAAGCCCACAGTAACACGGTTTTAATGGTGTCACATTCAATCATGGCTAACATTTAAGAAAAACAAAAGAAAGGTGGTAGTAGTTAGTTTTGTCTATATCTGGCAATATAATTTATGTTATTAAAAAAATCGTGAAGTTTCAATTTCCGGTTGTAGAGCGGAAACGAGATGAGATAGAAAAATTATAATGTGAATTGCTTGTGAAAAATTGGAACCATTGCTAAACAGTTTTCTCTTAGCTTGTAAACTAATGGTACTTTATATACAGGACCTTCCTTAAATAAGTACAGATATTTTGACAGGTGATAGCTGACCTTAACCCAAATCAAAATCCGCAAAAACGGCGGTCCTATCTTCATTTTAAATTTTCGAAAAATGTCATTTTTTTATGTGGGCATTCGGCTCTAAGTACGGTCCTGTGTCCATTTCAATATGTGTCGCGTTGAAAATTAACGTCCTTTGGCGGAAATAACATAAAATGTTGCAAAACAACCTTTATTGATGATAATTCGGCGTTACTGTCATATTTTACTCAAAATTTAAAATATTTTTTTCTGACACACCCTTCAACAGGACCGTCATTTTTGCATATTTGGGGTTGGGCTATTGTCAGCTATCACCTGTTAAAATATCTGTACTTATTTAAAGAACAGCCTGTAGATAAAAGAACGAAAATAAGACCTGTAGGTACATATATCCACTGAAATAATTTTTCCACTTGTTTCTTATAATACATACAATTTTTCATTCCATTCCAGGATCTTGGTCTTAATTGATGTTCAGTCATTTCATCATTCAGCATCTACATCTATGTATTATTCTCTGCCTTTTCAACTATCTCAAGTCTTCTGAATTGGGAGCTGCGCTCTTTCATTTACATATATCCCCATTTGGCATTATTTCCTCTAGTTTTTCACATTATTATTTTATAGCTATAGCATTTATTTATAATAATGTTTCAAGTTCTCATAAATAAATACGCGATTAATCATAATCTTTTATAGCGATCAATATTCCTTGCATCATGAAATAACAGCTTTAAAAGTAAAAGCACTTTACGTCTCAGCTTCTGTTTTCTAATTTCTTGTTCAGTTTTATAATTTAATGTTCAAGTGTTTCTTCTACTAATTCTTTTTTAAAATCCGAGGCAATAATTCCAACACTTTTCGAGGTATAGAAATAATTTACTTCTTTTATATAACGTTACACTTGCTTTTTACCTTCAGTTGCAGGGATTTGTTTCTCGTTTCAAAACTAAACTTATTCACAGCAAAATAAAAAACTTGAACATGTTTTACTATGGAAATAATCAAACTGCTGTTAATTATTTAGTGAAATTTGTTTTAAATAAAATTTTTCAATATATTTATACAGGCTGTCCAGGAATGGGGTTACAAAGGGGAAAAACTTTTTTAATATGCCTTTAAAAAAAAATTATTCTTTATAAAAAATTCTGCTTTCCTCAAAACGTCGAAAAACATATTTGGATTTGATTACAGGCATACAATTACTTATAAATTCAAGATTATTGCAGCTGATACTTTTATTTTTCAACTAAACAACAATCAATTTTTGTAACAGACAAGGAAATAAGTATTAATTGTTAACTTAAATTCATTGTAAACTTTGTGTATCGTAGCATTCACCGCATCCCTTATTGCTTGTTTTAATTGATCTAAATTTTGGACTACATGATGAGCAAACACTTTTTCTCTTAACGCTCCCCACAAAAAGAAATCCATTGGTGTAATATCAGATGACCTAGCAGGCCAGTCAACTGGGCCATTTCTGCCAATCCATTTTCCTGGAAATTGACGATAAATATAAACCTAAAATAGCCAATAGTACTTATTAAGTTGTTTATTACAAAAACTTATTGTTGTTTAGCTGAAAAATAAAAGTATTACCTGCAATAATCTTGAATTTATAAGTACCTGCATGTCAAATGTCAAATCCAAATATGTTTTTCGGGGTTTTGAGGAAAGCAGAATTTTTTATAAAGAATAACTTTTTTTCTCCAAAATGCATATTAAAAAAGTTTTTCCCCTTTGTAACCCCCTGGACACCTGTATATTAATAAAACTTTAGAATAAATGTATGTTTAATAGCGATTTTCTTATGTAACTTGCTCGGTGAAATATATTATAGCTGCAATGCCTGAGGGTTTGGATTGTTTTTTATATTCCGAAAAATGGTGTTACCGAAATACATAAGCATTATTCAACAAAAAGTATTTATGTGTTACCTTATAGCGTCTAGTTATAGGTAGAGCCATCTTAAATACTATTGCTTTCACAGTCAATAATAAATTATTTATTTTTTATTTTTAGTAATTTTTATTAAAATAAAGATGATGTTTATTTTTACAGGATGTTACATTAATTTAATATTTATTTTGATTAGTAATAATTTATTCATTACTTTATAATTATTAGTATCGGTTAATTCCGGTGATAAAGTTTTAATTAACATTAAGTATAATTGCATCATGGATTAGACAAAAATATAAATTTTATGTTTGGTATAGCTCTAACAAATACATATGTAAGATATATTTCAGTTGTGATTTAAAATAAGATATCATGCCAAACGCGTTTATATAATTTAAATCTTAATTAAATATTGTATATATATTTTTAATAAAGCTTTACTCGATGTATTTGTTTAAATTACCACCTCTAAATATCCCTGCTTAGAAATGCAATTTGGTAGAAAACATCTTTATTCAAAGCTAAAGTAAGACATCGACATTTGAGCGACATGACCCTGTATGTCGCTCGAAAGTGGTATATAATTTAGAATAAGAGATCAGTTGGTGTAGGTTATAATTTCAAGTTATTAGAGTTGATATATTTCTGGAACACGAAAAAGTTCTAACGAACCACTTTCGTGAATGATCCTGTATACAGTGTGGGATTAAAGTATGGAATACTTAAAAAAGCGAACTCAACAGGTTTTTTAAAAAACGCTGAAACATTTCGGTTTTTTTTTTTTTTTAATACTCATTAATAATGTGTGTGATTCACCTTCCAACTTTCATTTGTTTTGTAGTTATGACGTCATCACAAAAAAAATTAAATGACAATTTGTGGAATCCGATAATAATTTTTCTTCTCTTTGTGACATTGCAAATGAATCATAAGGTTGCACAAAAAAAATTCTCATTTACTATGCTACATTATTATTATCATGGTGTCTTGATTATCTATTTGTTATCTAGGATAATATCAACGTTAAATGTTCAGCTCGATTTTTTCAGAATTTTTTTGTGCAACCTTATGATTTATTTGCACGGTCATAAAGGGAAGACAAATCACTATCGGATTCCACTACAAAAAAATCTATGTTCTATTAGTTATACAGAGTGTCCGCGGTAAAACGAAACACCTTCAATATCTAAGAATTTAATTTTTTTTCTTAAAATCGCTGAAACACGTAAACTTTAGATCGATAGGTGATAACTTTTGGCGAAGAAATCGCCATATCTTCAACCCCCTAGCTGCAGGGGTTCCAACCCTAAAATTTTAAGAAAAAAATTTAGATTCTTAGATATTGAGGGATTATCGTTTTACCGCGGACATCCTGCATAATTTAATTTAAAAAATTGACAAAATTGTATTTTTAATCTTTTTTTAAATATGTTTACAAAAATTTGCACATACCCTTAGAATTGAATTCTAAGCAACTTAAATTAATACTTAAAAAATTCCCCATATGTTGCAACATATATGCCGGTCACTGTATATTATACTCCTTATAAAGTTTTGATCATATGTCATCTCTAACTGTATTCTTAACCTATATTATCTTCCTTAAATATTTCTTTACATTTTATGCTTTTTCACTTAATTACCTGATGTGCTAATCATATCCTCTATAGTTAATAAATGTTCTTGACTATGAGAGAGAAATGGCAAGAATGGGAAAAAGAACAAGCAAATAATTAATATAAGAGCAAAAAGTATTGATTAAATAACTAGTATTAACGAAAGGAACTTAAACATAAACAGAAAATAAGGAACGAAGCAGTCGTGAAAACATTTAAGAGAGAAATTTACTTAAAACCATGGAGAACTATGGAAGACAACGGAAAATTGTGAGTAAGAATGTCAGAAGATTGATATTGAATATGTTTTGTGAAAACATGTAAATTTAACAAAAGAATCCAGATGAGCATCTTTATGATACTGAAAGAAAAGAAAATTGGGAGAAAAATATTTTATTGTGTATCATTATTAATAATAAAGGAACAAAAGCCAAAGTATCATTATAAAAGAGATGTTAGAGTAAATCAATACGGTTGGTTTAAAGCGAGTGTGTAAGAAGCCCAAAAATAGAAAATTTTACAAAAAAAAAAAAAACAAAGATGAAACTGATAGTAGAAAGAAGGAGTTAAAAATTAGTATGGTTAAAAACATTTTTGTTTAAGTTACCTGTCAGCGAAACGGAACAAGTTGAGAAAGAATAAGAAGAAAGATAAAAAGCAATAGAAAATATAGTGGAGATATAGCAGAAGAAACAAGGAGCGAAGGAAAGAAATATTATATGCAACAATTAGAGGAGACAACAATATTTGATCACTGTAGAAAAGATCATTTTGGGAGAAGAAGTGTGGGAGGTATAGGATGTTTGCAAAAAAATGAAGGCTGAAAAGAGAAGACATAATAAATTATTTTTTGCACTTATTTATATTTGCATTTATGATTCCTATAGTAAATAAGTTAAATAACGTGCGAAGAACATTTTTTGAAGAATTTATACAAACAAATTGCAGGTATCTTTAATTTTTGGTGTTCAAAAAAATGTAATAGTATTACATTCAAAATTTCCTGCAGGTACTATAGTCTCAATTATATTACGAGGACTGTTTGATAACTCCGTGACTTTTTGAATAAAAAATTTTTTTTTTGGCAAATAAGCGTTTTATTTTTCAACATAATCTCCTTTTAGATCAATACATTTAGTCCAGGGTTTTTCCAATTTTTTTATTCCTTCTAAATAATAGGTTTTCTCAAAGCCCTCAAAATATAATCATATTTATTAACCAATAATAAAGTACGTACAAAAACATTATCATAAAAAAGAACTAAACTTACGGTAATAAAGTAATACATTTTAGTAGAAACTAATATAACATTTTATCTAAATAAAACTAAAAAAACATATTCTTGGAGCCCAGCCCTTAAACTGTACTTACATTTACATATATTATATTAGAAATAATATACTTTTCAAGAATTTTATTTAATAAAATATGTTTATACTAAATCATCTTTATTTATATTTATTTTATTCCACATATCTACAAAAATTGTATATTTGTTTTAAGCACGTGTATTATTAAACAGTTGCTTTTCTTGAATGGATATGTGGGTCAATCAATTCCGTTATAATTTTTACTGTTACATCTTTCGTATTTCAACGACTGTACAAACTTTAATTCTTTGTCATATTCAAAGTGAAAAGATCCTAAAACAATGTCAACTTGAGCACATAATAACGATGTACCATATAGGATTGAAATTGCCCATTTTTGCTCAAAAACATATCGAAGAAAGTAGGTTTCGGCTGTGTTATTGTATAACTGTGAGTGCATTGTGTGTAAACATGGCGAAGAAATGATAAACATAGTTTTGTTGTTTCTGTATAGTTGTCAAGTGAATGGTTTTATTAATATTTGGAACTACGACCATGAAAATGTAGATACTCAAAATAGTAACAGCGCTACTGGTAAGATATAAATGTGATTCGATTTGTGAAATTTGTTGAATTTGTTGAAAACACCTTCTCAGATAAATAGTCTCTTGGTGGTACTGTTAAAGACTGCAAAAATTATTAATCTACTATAAAGAATTTATTAAATATTTATTTATAAAATAATATAGACATACATGTTAAAGAATTCATTTATTATTTTTAGTGTAATAAAAAATTGCCATAACATTGTAATATTGTAAAACATTTTCATCAAATGTAGACTGTTGCCAGATTTTAAATTATGCAAAATTAAAATAAAATGGCAATTCTATTTTCAAACCATCGATCGTTAAAATTTGGGAGTAAATTACTGTTTTTTACAATTTATATAAACTTTAATTTAGTGGCGATTGAGCATAGTATTCCCATTAGCACGGTCATACATGAAATGCATATCGGCTAATTCAATGTTAGAGTAAACCACACACTGTATGTTTGACAGAACATCTGTCGACTACAATAAGAAAATGCAAGTTTTCACTAATGAAAAAAGAGAAAAGCGAATAAATGCATAAATGCTACAAAAAGGAATAATCTTCCGTATCTTCGAAACCGTCCATTTGCGGACACATGTTCATTAAGACTTTTCTGCATATTTTGGACCATACTATCCCCCTTTTTTTATCATCCTGTATAAGTATTTTATTACCTTTTAATTATTATCAGATCTCTAATATAATTTATGTGGTGACTAATTGGATTATCGACCTTTATCTTTTTTGATATTTCGCGGGTGAAATTATACCCATGACACAAACCTTGCTCCAAATTTTTTTAAATATTTTTCTTATATTTACCATACCATATACAGCCCGTTCACGGGAACATTCTACAATAGCTAACTAGCTCGCGTTGCTAAGATACAAGCATAACGAATAATTTTTTAAATTGAACAGCCTGTATATTTTTATTTTTGTTTTTTTTTTTAATTTTTATTTTATTTAACCCTTTCTATTCTGCCACCTCAACAGGTTGAACCCAATTACAGAGTGTGGTCTTTGGGTTGCGGCCACGACCGACTTACAGTTGGACCACATCAAAGTTAGTAAACTTCATCTATGAAATAAAATTCCAATGTCCGTAACTAAGATTTGAACCTTAGACCTTGAGATTACTGACCTACTAACTAAGCCACTAGACCAATCATCCCAATTATATTTTTAAGTTGCTCTGGTTGCCTGCTATAATTAATTATAAGATATTTTTTCTCTAAAACCGCTATTAAAAGAATTTTGGAGAAAATAATTTTGCAAATATCATTACAATTATAATAGTGGTAAATAAATAATTTATAATACAATTCTTTTATTGTTATTGATGTGAGATGCATAAGACATATTGGTGCAGCCCGAACGATAAAAAACATTTGTAAAACAAA
>JAFFZR010005631.1:0-12004 GCA_018397195.1 Lethrus apterus
CGGGTTATGAGAGGTCACCTGCCTACATGTGTGTGCGAATGTTCAATAACTTACCACAAGTTATTAGACAGTCCAATGGAATATATGGATTCAAAGGACAACTCAAGCGTTTACTAATTGAAAACTGTTTTTATACCGTCTCAGAATTTTTAAACATGATAATATGTATAATATAATATAATTAATATGTATGTTGTATTTTGTACATATGTGTAATGTTTCTTTTATTTTACTCATGTTAACATATTTTTCCTATATGTAGAAGAATATTGTTTAGATTTAACATTTTCAATTTTGACTTTTTCCATGTACATTGTTACCTAACGGAAATAAAATTCTATTATTATTATTATTTCAACATCGTTTTTTTTTTTTTTGGCAACGCATTCAAAATGAAGTAGACACTCTAAGAAACGATGTCGAAATGATAAGAAGAGTTCAGTTCAAATTTTTACGACGTGTTAATCTTTTCATTCATGCAGAAGGCGGTATATTCGAAAATTTGTTGTGAATTTTTTTCGTTGATTTAATTAAAATTTCTAGTTCGTGTTGAGGGTTATTATTTTTTTCTGCTTAAACTATGAGAAATAACGAAATGGAGCAAGAGACAAGAAGTGTAGGTAACATATGTGTCTATCAGCAAAAAAAGTTTCAAAGGTATTCATCTAATAACAAAATAATTATGAGGTTTTTAAGATGTGGATGACCAATTTTTGACCACTTACAAAACACGCAATAGAGAAAATAAATGTCAAATAATGCTTTCTATTAATACAAATCCACGTACCAAATTTGGTCCCTATCGCGAGAAGCGTTTTCTCGAAAAAACGTTTCCTTTTCAGAAAATTTGTATCCCTCTAGCGGCTAAACGAAGCAACTTTGAATAGAGGTAAGTTGGGTTAAATCGTCCTATTTTGGCCTCAGGAATATGTGTGATTATTTTGTACAGACCTTTCGGAGACACCCGTATAATTTGACAGGCTTATACGATTTTTCTAAAACCTCACACAAAATGTAATTAAAGGCTGGTATAGAAATTTGATAAATTTCTATAGCTTCTTGTTGGCCAAAATCAACAATTTTGTAAAAATATTATCATTTCAACAAGTGAAGTCAAAGAAAAAGATATCAAGTAAAATTTATTAATTCAGCAACATAACATTATGTAAAACTAACCTGTCTGGGTTTGGGAACAACTTTGACACTGACATCAATTTTAATCGGTTCCTTGCGTTTGGTCGGTCGGATCGTCTGCAAATCGGACTCTTTTTTCTCGTCTCCCTTCCCTACCAAACACAAGGAATTAAATTAGTCGTCAGCATCAATGTGTAAGGTCTATGGGTACAACGTACCAATAATTTAAGTACCCAACGACCGACAAAATTACAGGAAAATTTTGCACAACGTCACACCACTTAAAAGAATTGCCTTACTTATGTCGGGTGTTGGCTTCTTCCAGTTTCTGGGTGAGGGTTCTACATTCATTCGACAGTTTGTCCATGAGTTGATTTTGTGAGTGGACCATGCCTTCTAACTCGGCCACCGTGGCCACTGCAAAAATTACACCCAATTGTATCAAGTTAATAGATAAACCTATCAAAGCGTAAAGCATCTCACTTTAATCAACTCATGGACAAATAATTTTCTGCGTTCGCGTGGCATCAATACTCACCGTGTTTCGTCTCCATTTCTTTTATCATTGAAGTCAGTTCCCTTTCGCGATCTTCCTTGGGTGGAGGTAAAGCCATTATTTCACAACCTCCTGAACTTCTTTTACTTCTTTCATCTGCCAATGCTTCATTCATTTTTAACTATATGGAACATAGTTCTCAATAAATTGTCACATAAGAAAACAAAACTAAGATTTTAAAATCTTTTGACACCAAACAAAAGAACTAAAAAAGGCATGTCTTCAAAATTGTCTTATGATCGATAAGAAGCAAAACAGAGAGAGACAAAGAATCCGTAATACCTCTTTTTCTAAAGCTGCAACCTGTTCAGAGAGTCGAATATTTTCCCTCCTGCTGTGTATCAGATCACCATCAGCTCGATCCAACCTCTGCCTCAACGATTGCATTTCCGCTTGCAATCGAATTGTTTCTTGCCTAGCCTGCCGTTCCTGTCTTTCATTGGCTAATTGCAAAGTGGCTATTTGCTGTTCCAAAGAACTTTTCTCCGCTCCGCTCACTCCAATATCCGATTGGAGCAACACTGAAAAATATACCATAGAGATCAAAATTATTTGCTATAAATATATCTTACTAATTTTACTGCTCATGTCCTTTTTCAAATCGTCGATGTGCGCTTGTTTCTGGGCAATATCGCGCCGTAGATCGTTGTTTTCCCTTCTCTGTTTGTCCAATTCTAGTTGAAGCTTATTGGTTTGCTCCCATTGGACACCCAATTCAGCGGTCAGTTGTTCGATTTGTTGGGAATATCTACGTTCAACGGCACTACGCTCATCTGCGATACGTCTGCTCTAAATACAATTTTGTTTATTTTCAAAAAAAGGAAAAGTGTTTCTTCTTACTTGTTCGTTGATGGCATCGCGTAATTTTCCATGTTGTCTTTCCAATTCATCTTTCAACCTTCTAATTTCATGTTCGGCAGCTGTTTTTTCATATTGGGCTTGTTCGGCAACGTCCAAACTTCGTTTCACTTGATCGCAAGTGTTGTTCTCTTTATCTCTCAAGATGGACAGCGCGCTTTGTAACTTTGATACAGTCTCTTGCAAAGCCGACTTTTCCCTGTCAACAAAATTTTGATATACTAACGACGAAATTCGTGTTAAAAACGAGGACAAAGACAAATAACAATAATAATAATAATAAGAACCGATTATGTGTTAGAATGAAGACAAATAAAGAAAGATAATGGAAGTAAGAAACACAAATAAAAAACAAAGAGGGAGACCATTAAGAAAATGGATAGTCCAAATTCGAGAAATAGGGACAAAAAGGGGATTCCATTCGAAGAAATGAAAATAATGGCAAGGGACAGAGAGAAGTGGAGGAAATAAATACAAGAGGAAACAGAATAGAAAACCCTGTCCGACACCTGAAAATGTATAAGGATTCTAGAGCGACGAAAGTCCATAACATCGTTCGTACCTTTGCAAATTTTCCACTTGCTTCTTATAAGACTCCAATCCTTCACCAAAGACTCCATCGCCAATTTTCCTTCTGAGGGACTCGTTTTCATCTTGGGATTTTTTCAAATCGATTTTTGTTTGCGTGAGCTGCGCCTCCAGTTCGGAAATCCGAGATTCGAAGACGATAGTCGGTCCTTCGAGCACTCTATGTTTTTTCACGTGTCTGGGTGAAGCGGATATCTGCGAACAAAAATTCAATTGATTCGTATCACCGGTTGAAAGGTTGAAAAGTTACAATTTTCGCAACGTCGTTTTCCGTTTCCGTTTCGGTTTCGGTGTCCAAATGTTCGAAAACTGATTTGATTAGGTTCGACTTTTGTTTTTCGTGTAAGTTTTCGTTTTCTGATATCACGTCTTTCACTTTTCCCAATAAACTTGATAGTTCGTCCTGGTCAACAAAAAAAACAGCAATTATAGGTAAATGTTTAAGATAGAAAATGACAGGATTTATGGTGATAAGGGTACGTTCGTTACAGTGAAGTCAGGATCCATTCGAAATCGGACTAACCAACTGTCTAAAAATTTACCCTGCAAAATCGGGATTCTCTTTCCAATTGCTCGATGTATTCCTCTTGTCTTTCGATAAACGACATCAACTCCGGTGGAGCTGTGGTGCTTCCGCTATCCCATTTGGAGGGGGCGTCACTTGAACACAAAATATGATTTGTAAATTCATAATGAAATTATTATCAATGGGTTTCACCATTAGTCATACACTAAACTCCCTTTTCAAGTAAGATGGTTTATTTTTTAATTTAATAAATACGTACCTCAAAGGCTTTTCGATATGTTCTTGCCCACCAATATGGCTAGTATTTCTTGTAGGTGTGGTATAGTAATTATAGCGCCTAGGTGTTGGTGTTATTGGTGAGTGATAGCGACTGTGTCCGATTCTTGAGTTCCTACTGCCTGCGCTCAAAATGGACTGATTGTCAGTCTCTTCGCCGGCAGAGTCGAGTTCACGGAGCGGTCTTTTGACTGGAACGTAGCTTTCCGCCAATAGAATCCTCAAACGAGACACGGCTTCCTGATAGGCCGTATCGGCATAATTAGGTTTTTTTCTATAATCCACTTTAGAAAAATTCGGTTTCCTGAAATCACAAATGTGTTAACGATTCGAAATTATAAGTTAAATTTGTGGATGACGACGATTTAAAAAAAAATATATTGAGAAAATCAAAAATGTTAATAAAATTCTCCAACATAGAATGGAAAAAACATCTGAAGAAAAATGAAGATGATTGAAAAGAATAAGATAATTGAAGTATTTAATCATTAGTGATGTACAATAAGATTATGAATGATTCGGAAATACTTTCGAAAATTTCTACATACCACATTTCCTTCCTTAACCTACTGATAGATGCGTTTTAATCCAAGATGTAAGGTATCAACTGCATGCTACCTTCATAACAAGTGTACTAATTTAAAAGTAAATGCAATAAGTGCGCCTTAATGAATTCTATGTCAGTCGATCAATAATATTCTTTCCGAGTCATTTGCCCTAGAAACCCATATATTCGATACAAACATTCAGATGAAGAGTCACTGAACGTGATTTGTTTGAATTTTGAGCATTTGAATTCCCTTATCCATTATTCTTTAATTGTTCGTTTCTTCAACTTTAATGGCATCTTTTTTTGTCCGCTTTCTCGCCTTCTATTTACATGCTTCACCAAAAATACCATATACAATAAATACACATATAATTGGAAGAGAAACCGATTGGTGGAAAACAAAAACAGCAACAATTTGTACATATAATGAGCATTTGCTCGACCTGCATTGCTCCTTTGACACTAGCTGCAGACTAATGTTAGTTTCTGGGTTGCACCCGTCGTCAGTACAGCTCCTATGAGAGTGAGACATGTTGAGTCAATATACTTAGCCCCTTAGTATATACTTAATCCCAAATTCCATATTAAAATGACATGTGTCCTTTATTTGTTCATTATTTCAAATCTTCTCTATTTATTACACCTTTTTCGCAGTCCCTCTTTAGTGTCACAGTTTTTGTACAAATTTTCTTTCACTTTCCTCTTCGACTTCTCCTTTTTCCAGTCCAGTCCTTTAATTATTTAAGATTTTCGTTGTTTCTATATGCATATTTTATTATATTATATTATTATCTCTCTTTATATTATTTATACTCTTTTTCCACTCCCATGAATTTTAAATGTTAAGTACCTCTCCTGCTTTTTGTTTTCTGTTACCTTTTCTCCAATTCCCTTTGTGGTTTTTTCATTTTTTTTTCTCCGTTTTATATGCATCTTTACACCCAGCTTCTTCTGTACTTCCTTGTACATCTTCTTCTGAATAATCAAAACGCTATTTCCAACTTATTTTACGATTTCTTTCGTCTGCACTTCCAAGGTCATCTTATCAAATTAATCTTCTTAATCTTTTTATTTAGCGTATCATTTTCGTTGTTATTTTTTCTAGTTTTTTATGTAGTTTTACATCGCTGATATATCGCTGAGAATTGGAAGGGAATGAGAGAGATAACGAAGAGGCTTGAGATATATTAGCATAGAAGAAGATGAGTTTTAAGTACTGATAAAAACAAAATTAACTATTTTTTATTTTATTTAGAGTGTGATCTATGAGTTGCGGCCATCAGTCATCCCATATGATGTAATAAAATCGTTAACTTTGGGATGCATGTTAATTAACAATATTTGGGGGCGCTATGTGAATATGTAAATTGTTAAAAAATGGGAAAAAGCAGAGGAATGTCGGAGAAGAATGTTTTGGGGTGAATGGAAGGGTAAAATGATGATATGGATCAGTAGTATGGGGAATAAAGTATGGGGTAAAGCTGTGAGGATAAAGAAGAGAAATGAGAGCACGGAGTTTTAAGAAATCTACACAATACTATGTGGTATTGCAAGAAGCGGGTCGCGAGAAGTTGGCAAAGCAGACAAAATAATATTGAGATACGGGCTAAAAATAAATGAGAATAGGAAGAAGTATTAGTACCTATTGGAAAAGAAGAAAAAATAAGAAGGAGATGGGAACAAACATGTTTGGAAGTTACAATATTCGATGACGTAGTAAAGAATGTAGAATAGGAGGCAAAGAAGCAATGAAAAGAATTAGAAGCGCAAATTAGGTTTGAAAAGATAAGGAAATAAAGATATAACAGACGATATTATATGGAAGAAAGGTGGGAGGAAAGATCATCCGAAGAGGAGGAATGGCAAGGTTCAAATGCTGGAATGAGAAGAAAGATGAAGAATATAGGAAGTTCGGAATCAACGGAAAAACAGACGACATATGGAAACGCCGAACAGACGACTGTGAAAAACTGGGAAAAAAGAAAGAAAGTAAGGCTTGAAAGGCGTATGACGATGCATGAAGGAGATCAGGAGGGATGAAGGCGTTAAAAAATAGTAGAAAGAAGGCGGGAATGGGTCACAAAATAAATGAATAAAATGAATTGTATTTACAACCAAGGGAGGTAAACATCAAAATAATTTTTTTCGTACGGATTTTAAAATTATGTTACAAACACTTCATGAAAAGTCGAACATGGAATCAGAATCCACAAACTTGGTGAGCGCATTGCCACTGGATCGAATGTGTGGACATGAATTATTTGAAGAAAAAAAAAAGAATGTGTATGGAAAAAATGTATAAATAATAGAAGAAATACGCGATATATGTACCTGTTTCTTCTATCAAAAAATGGCGGGACAAGTCAGTTTATCAAAAATCTATGCTCCAAACAAATGACATTGGTAGTGTCATTTTGACGTATAACGTTTCAATCGTAGTTGAAAGATGGATGAGAAAAAACTTGATTGTTGCTGCATCAACTTAAAGACAGAAAGTGTGCTAATAGCAACCCTATACTTATGCTTAACTCTTATCAATTTTATGTTCTCGATCTTCCTATTCATCAACGCATACAGCAGAGGTGTTTTGATAAACATGGCGTTCCAAAGTATCTTCATATTTCCATGTTTACCGTTTTTCATCGGTCTGTTTTTTAAAGTTCGACATTTACTGATACCCTGTATATTGTGCATCGCACTCTCCACCACTGGAAGCTTAATATGGATAATCGTACTTTTATATGTGAAATATTCGATACCAGAGAACGCCGATGATATAGTAAATTTGATAGATATTGATGATTTAACGTTTGTAATTGTGTTCGTAATCCTGGCTTTGGTTTATACTTACTTTTTATTTGTGACCATCAGTTATTGGTGGCAACAAATCGAATGTGACGAAAAAGAATATGACGACGAATATATTCAATCTGCGTATTATCCTTACAGAAGATACGGTTTGTATATATCATTTAATTCGTTTTAAAGCTTTTATGTAATTTTCAGAAATGATAATGCTCTAAGAGGTGGATATGTGCTGACAGTATGTGCTGACAGTTTTCGAGAAATTTATCTGTTTTGTTACAATAATTCTTGCTTAAGTTTATGCCTTTTATATCCAATTAATATATATTTTTATGGGAAATATATTTAAATAAAAACGTGGAAGCGCTTAATTATGTGTTACCTTCAATTTAACAAGAGAATAATCAGCAGAAAATTGACAAATAAAATGGCAATGGGAAAAAAATTCTATCCAAAATTTATTTAAATATACTTTATTTGACATAACTTAATTATATTTTATAAATTTTCTTTAAATTATTGCTATGTATCCTTAGGAATATATTAATCAAAATAAAGTACTCTTTCAGAAAATTTAATTACTGACATTTTTATTTAAAACATGCTGACGAAAAATGACTGAAGAAGGTTATTTATGAAGGACAAATGAAGAAATATATGCCATCAACAAAGATCCTAAGATCGATGAAGTGATAAAAGCGAGAAGAATGCAATATTGGGACATAGAGAGAGAGAATGGAACAAGAAGCAATAGTAAAGAAAATAGCTTGGATTGTACCGATTTATAAGGGAAGACCAAGAAGGAGGTGGTGAGAAGCCGTAAGGCGTGATCTGACAGATGTGAGAAATTGCGGAACACTTGGATAAATGAGCGTTGAGAGGTTTACAAAAACATGAAGAAATTTATTATAAAAAGAAAAAAAAATGAAATTCAACCACTTTCCGACTATACCCTGTATTTTTTAAAAATTTCATAATTGTAGAAGGCGCGTGCGTCCCTTTGGGCCTCCTCCTAGCGATGTATTTTTAGTATTAGATACTGATTTTCCCTGTTTAGTGAAACATGAATATTTAAATATAATATTTCCATGAAATTCAATAATTGCAATATTGATTACGTGGATTTGTGCTGAAAAATGACCACGAAGTTCCAAAAATATGGTCTTAAGTTCAATTACTACTATGAAGCAGTATTTAATTTTTGATTATGTTCAGGATTATTCAACGATTTAATGAAGGGCAATAACAGGATGAACGATCATACGAAGGAACAAGCGTAGATACCGACCATCAGCTAGTGAAAACAAAAATAAACATAAGAGTAAAAAAGAAAACAAGAAAAGTGAATAGCAAAGAAGTGGAATATAGAAGACTTAAAAAGAGAAGAAAAGAAAAGAGTTTACGAGGAAGAAGTCAAAACACACCTAAAGAAAAAGGCGAGATGTGAGAACATCGAGAAAGAATGGAGAAATTTAAAGAAAGTAATAATCGACGCATCAGAAAAAGTACTAGTAAAGAGAAACGATTGGTTTAATAGCGTATATTAAACATTGATAAAAAGCAAAAAAACAAGCGAGAATAAAACGAATAAGAACCAAAAAAGAAAGCGGTTATGAGATATATAAACAATAAGGAAAGAAAGAGCAAAAATGATAAAAAGCAAAAAATTGAAATGGTCAAAAGAGAATTAAATAGAAAAAGACAATAAGAAAAACAAGAAACTATTGGAGCACACAAGAAAACAGAAAAGAAAAAGACTAACACAAATAATAAATAGTGAGAAAAATGTAAGGAGAAGACATCAGAAGCAGAAAATGAAGAAGAAGTCATGGAAAAAGAATTTTTAGAGACATACGAACAGTACTAGAGGAACCGACGGCTGATGAATGCTACGAAATTATAAAATGGTTAAAACAAGGAAAAGCGGAAGAATTTAAGAACTGATGAAGCAAACCTGGAAAGAGGAAAAATGCAAAACAGCACAACGAAAAAATCGATCGCAGGATACGATCACGTTACAATGCCTTCTACAAGTATAAATATTAAATGACATGCAAACGGATAACTGAAAATACGAAATTGAAAATATACATATCGGTTATAAGATCGGTGGAAACATATGCAGAAGAAACGTTGTGTCTGACAACCGAAGAAAAAGTGAAAAATATTTCAGAGAAAAATAATAAGGAAAATATACGGCTTAAAGAAAATACACGAAGAAAAATATAGAAGATTAACGAATCAGGAGATAAGTGGGATATTAAGAGAAGAAATAGTAAAAATAATAAAGGCAAAAAGAATAGTCTGGTATGGACATATACAGAGGAGGGAAGAAGATCGACTTATAACGAAAATTATGAAGTGGAAACCAACAGAAAATAAACGAAGGGGAAGATCTAAAATAAGATGGGAGGACCAGGTTATTAAAGACATTAGGAATTGGGAATTATAGAATGGGGAGACAAGATAAAAGATGGAGAAAACAATAATCGTATAATTAAAAATAAATTCTTGTCTTCCGACGTTTCATCTACTGTCGTAACGACTGTTGATGTTTTTCAGTCTTAGCATTCCAACAGTCCTGAAGATGTCCCTTATGTCAGAGAACGAAACATTGGCAAATAGCAGCCAACAACTAACGCGGTTCCATCCCGGAGCCAAGAATTTATTAAACCAATAAGCAATAAGTGACGTGGAGTGACGCACCTCCACTATAAGGCGAGAGAGAAAGAGAAGAGCTCATTATGAGTTACAGCTTCAGTTACAGGATTATATAGCTAACAAAGATGACAATAAGGACGGTTTCTATTATTATTATTAAAAAGGATCCCTTATTATCATTATAATTTTGATGATGCTATTTATGCGTTGTATATATTTTTATTGGAAATGGAAATTATACCACCAGAGCTGTAATTATATGATAATAAGTAAGCTTAAAGCTCAAAATGAAATAAATTATAATTGTAAATAATATACTCAAAAATGTTAAAGAATACCTATTTATCATACTCATAGCAGCAAAAAAAAACGATATAAAAATAAAACTATACCTGATTTTCTTTCTTTTTTCCGTTCCATAACTGCTCGAGGGTCTAGTGAGAGTCTTCGTTGCGTAAATATTCTTCAGAGCACCTAATTTAGGCCTGGCGAGATAACCGGTGCCTATTTTGTTCTTCCTCGGTGTTCCACCTCCACCACCACTACCGTACATCTTGACGTTAAATGGGTCGAATGATGAGCCTACCGAGCTTTTATAAGCTCGCGTGATCAATTCTTGTTATTCGTTGCTTGAATAATGGTTAAAACTGAAGTCAAGTCGTCATAGTGATATGCCTCGATACGAGACGGATATTGGAATTTATGTTTTAAATAAATATGAATATTTCATTCGTCACGTGTTAAATGATTTTAATAAACGTGTTGGTGATTATTATTTAGAGCAAATTATTGGATAATTTCCTTGAATTTTATTATTATATTAATTGTTTCCTTGAAATCAAAACAAATTGTGTCAAAACTATTTAAACAAATTTATTGGTATAAATATTTAAGTCGCCCAGTATACATGATTGCAATGCTTTGCCTTTTAATTATCTATTTCTCTTCGTTACGCTTCCCTTATTCTTTTTAAATTTTTTCACTTTGAACACTTTCCGCTTTTCTTCACTCGATCCTTTTTTATGTAAGTTACCAATAGTCTCTTCTTTACATACATGACTTTTTCACTATCCTTCTCCATTTAACACTTTTTATTTTATTCGTCACATCCATATTCAAATTTCGCAAAGTTCATGTTTTTAACCGAGCATATATGCCATGAACTGGGATATCACTATACCCACTTTCAACATTTCGTTTTTCCTAACATCTCACCTCTTTAAGCCTATTTATATTTAAAAGACGTACATTTCCTTTTTCTTACTTCACCAACTACTTTATTACAGGCTTTTCGAAACTTGTATTTACAACACAATATGAATATAGTGAACACTGAATTCTTCTTCTTCTTAATCTGTAAGTGCTTATCTACCCTCCAGGATGTAAGGCTCCTCCCGGGTGTAAGGCTAATAATATTAATAAAAATAAACATGAATATCAATATAGATAAAACAAAGACAATGATAGTGACACAAAATAACAGAACCCACATAATTACATAGGAAGGACAAAAATTGGGCAGTCGACAGAATTTTGAATTTAGGAACAATTATAGAAGGAAATGGAAGACAAGAAAAAGGAACAGCTAGGAAAAGTCAGTCGAATATATAACTCCCTAAGATCAGCAATTTTCAACAAAAGAGAAATAATAAAAGAAGTTAAAGCAGAGATCGTTAAAAATGTCGTAAACCCAACACTACTACATGATAATAATAATAATAATAATTTTATTGTCTACTCCAATTAAAAATACATACAGTAAATATTGAAGAGAAAGTCATAGATCTTATTATGAAGTTCAGTTAAATAACTGTCGTTAAAATAATAATATACACTAAACAAAAAATTCATCAATTGTATAGCAGGTCTTCTGCAATAAAAATTTCTTCATTTTATATTTAAAGATCGAGATATTAACAGCATCTCTGATTTCAGAAGGAAGATGATTAAAAAATCTGCAACCATTATATACAAAACTCTTTTGATAAAAAGTTGACCGGTGACGCTCAGGCAAAAGTAGTTCCCTAAATCGAGTATTGTGACTGTGATC